>JANIJH010000224.1:57963752-57976049 GCA_024520975.1 Erythroxylum areolatum | reverse complement strand
CATATTGAGAGGAGAAACCCCTCTTGTTCTTTTCAACTTAGGAATTGAACATCACTTATCAACTGAATCAGATTGTGACATGATTTTGATCCTAAACAACTTTCTTGGTTTATTCTTTACCCATTATCTAGGTTGCTCGAGACAAGTTCTTCATGAGGTCTAGTTAGTAAATTTGAAATCCTACGTATCAAAGTTAATTCTAGTTAATTCGAATCTATCATCTTCTTCTTTCCTTGAATTTGAACTTTTCAATCTTTCAATTTCATGGAACGCGTTAGTTCCATTCAACTTTCTAGTTTAAAAAGGAAAACTTGTATGTTTAAAAGACTCAAGTCCAGAAAAAGTATATTCATCTCTCTAGCTTATAAAGAAAACCTACAAGTCTAAAGGGCTTAATTTCAAAAGAAGATCTTTAACTCCATGGCTTAAAGAAAATGTTCTCAGACTTAAGAGCCTTAGGGCCAATAAAGGTTTTATCATCTCTAATCCCAAAATAGAGAAATATCAGGTTCAAAAATATTATGCTTTCAATCAAATGCATCAAATTTGACAAGTTAAGCAATCTAGACCTCATAAGCATATCAAGTTTTTCTATAAAAAAATTTTCCAATTTTTAATAAGGTAAAAGAGTTAGATTCCACAAATCAGTCAAATTTATTTAATTTTATATTAAAACTTGATAAGGTAAAGATGCTAGACCTTATAGGTCCACAGACTCGAGACTATTCAGTCTAAATCCAATTTATATAAGAATGCTTGTTAGATAGCAATTTTACTAAACTGAGCCAGTATGAGAATTCAATATAAAATATTACTTATATGTTCATGAAAAATCTCAATATGATAATTGTATAGGTGATTCTTAAACTTGAAATCTCAAAGGAATCTTATATAGAAATTGTTATAGTTTGATATTACCTAAAGTATATCCTAGTTAAGGGTAGTTTAATTGATGATAGTTGGATTTAGCAAGGGCTATAAAAAAAATAGTGATCAATATATTCATCAACGTCAAGAAATTAGGGATAGTATTATGTTATTCTCTAATAGTATTTATTTGAAAAATTCTTGTTTAAGGTGGAATAATACTTTTAAAACAATTTTTAACTATCATTAAGAAAAATTAATTACTAATTGTGGAACTAATATAAATAGATCGAAATAAAATCTATCCTATATATTGTGATATGTTACTAAACACTATATATATTATTTGGTTACAAAACTTAAAAATAGATTAAAATAGATTAACTTTTCTAACTTTAAATATAATTTTATGATAATAATTTGTAATTATATATATATTATTTTGTTACAAAACTTAAAAATAAATTAAAATTGTTTAACTTATCTAACTTTAAATACAATTTTATGATAATAATTTGTAATTATTTTATAATTCAAACTTAGAAAAGAATTTCAAAGAAATGGGAATCAATTTCCATAATAATATACTATTTATGATGCATTTTTTATGTTGTTAATTAATCATAATATATGAATTAAAGTGATCAAAATTTATAAAAATAAGATGAAAATTTTGTTTTCTTTCGTTGAGCATGTGATGGGATCATATCTCGCATCCCAATAAACACAATTTTATTTCTAGTCCTAATTCAGAAATTATTAACTCTTCTCCCAATTTTAATGTTGTTTTTAGTTATCAAGATCATTATTTCTGAGAAAGATGGAGCTGGTGAAAATAAACAATTTTACATTTTTGTAACCTATGGTTTTCATAAATGTTAACTCCACTTCTAAATGAAATTCTAAGGTTGCCAACCATGAGCATATAAAGAAGCCGGATTAAGGGAGATGGAAATGGTGATAAATAGTATGGTAATGCTAAACTTATAGAAGAAGCCAATTGTGCATAGCACAGGGATGATTTGAAATTGGAGCCAAGCGAAGAGGATGACGAAATAATGATACTACTACAGTAAAAGCAAGAGCTTAAGATGACGAGAGGGACAATATTCCAAATTGTGCTAGTAAAAAGAAACTGACACTTGGTGGGTGAGAGAATTCTCTGCATGATGTACTTATAAATTTTTAGTTTTTTAGTTTTTTTCCCTCAAGCTTTGTATTTTGCAATTTCTTGGCACTACCATTGTTGGTTTTAAATATATTTGAAGGTAAAAACTAAAAAATGGATTTTTGACCCTAAATTTTTTATTAAAATACAAGTTAAACTATAATATTTCAAAACATTCAAAATAAATCTCAAAGTTTGCAAAAGATTCAAAACAAATTCTAAATAAACATAAATTTGGGTAGAGTTAAATTTTATTTATTATGTATTATGTCAGCACTAACGTAAAATGAATTTAATATTTTTATTAAATATGCAGAAGTTAGTACGTTATATGATACAATGAAACTAACTTTTTAAAACAATATTAAATTTGTTTGAATTCTTTTCAAATTTTTTGTTATATTTTCTAATCCATAAGTAAAACTAATAAATATATTAACCTAAATAATATTGTCTAATTCTAATAATTTTGTTGCAAGCTCATATGAGACATTTCCACCTTTTAGGCCTCAGTCTATCACTGACATTCAGAAAGGTTCTATAATCTAGCATTTTCCTTCAAAATATCAGGACTTTATTAGATAAAAACAAAAATTTATTGTTATTATGTTACAAGAATACTCCATATATTGTAACATCATAATGAAAGAAGTGGACAAGAAGATATTTTCTCATCATCTTTTCTCTCTTTCATCTCTATTTTTGTCCCTCTTCTATTCTATCTCCTTAATCATCTGCTCATCTCAGCCTAAATCTCCTATCCCCACTAGACATTTAATTATCGAGAGCTACTGCTAACATTTTTGGTGCTTTCGTTGAGAGTCTCCAAAATGATCGAGGGAGTGACCACCCGTGCCAAATTAGCTATGGAAGATTAGTTTTCTAAGCTAACGGAGCAACTTTCTAAACATTCTGACTCTTTTTAGGCCCTACAACAACTCATCCAGAGTCAACAATTGGCTATGAATCAACTCCAGCTTAAAATGACCAAATTGAACAAAAAAACAGCCTCTTCTACCTTTGTCATCTTCTCACCCAATAACTTTGCATGCCCTAACCTTTCATCAACCCATGCCCTCATCCTTATACTCATCCTTTCCACCACCCCTCCACCATTGGACCCCGCCACACAACTCCCCACTTTACCCACAAATACCCTCTGGTTGCTAAGCTAGAAATACCTTTGTTTTCAGGGGATAATGTAATAGGTTGGTTGTTCCAATTCGAGCATTTCTTTGTTTATAATTGGGCTCCACCGAAGCAAAGACTCACAGTTGCCGCATTTTACATTTCCAAACTGACATTTCAATGGTTCTATTGGATGCACTCTACTCATCAGTTGTCCATATAGGAAGTTTTTACAAGGTAACTGGAACTTAGGTTTGGGCCTTCTTCTTTTTTGAACCACGAGGCACAATTGTATAAGTTGAAGCAAACGACCACAGTAGATGCCTACATGTCCTATTTTGAAGCCATCTCCACTCACATTCATTCATAGCCTGAGCAGCATGATTTGCTCAATGGACTGAAGGCTGATATTTAAAGGGAGTTATTCATCCTCAAACCCCGAACCCTTACCAGATGTTATGGGCATGGCAAAACTCATCAAAGATAAACTCAATGCATCCAAACCATCCTACTCTAAACCTTCCTTCCACAAGCCCATCTCCACCACTACCCCAAACACTCACTTAACCACTTTTAGCACCCAAACCAACACACCAACTGCTATCATTTCCACCCTCAAACCCGTGCCCTACCTCTCAAAAGATTGACTCCTGTGGATAATTTGTTCCCTTTACCTTAAAGCTCTATAGCATTGTTAATGACAAACTAATAATGGTTTTGATTGATGGAGGTTCCACCAATAACTTCATTCAATCTTGCCTTGCCTCTCACCTGGGACTCACTGTGCAACCCTCTACTCACCTCACAGCCATTGTTGGCAATGGTGAATCGGTTAGGTGTGGCAGTGTGAATATGCAAACCCCAGTCAAGTTGGACGATTCCACATTTCAGGTTGACCTCTTCCTCTTACCCACCTATGGAGCTAATTTGGTATTAGGAGTGCAGTTGCTAGCCCAACTTGGCCCAGTCATTTTTTAGTAGAAGCACTTATGGATGGAATGCTCTATTGGGGGTCATTAGATTCGTTTCAGGGGCTTACTACAACCCAGTTTGTGTCGTATATCCTACAACCCTCTTTGTCGCTCCACTCGAATTGAATCCATAGCCTACTTTTACCACTTAACCATTGACTTACCCACTGAACCTTCTGTCCCCAATTTTGGCAACACAGCTCCTTTGTCCTTTGTCCAACCTTTGCAGACTCTTTGACCACCTTCTAATCTATGTTTGCCAACCCCTAAGGGCTGCCCCCAGCTAAACCACTCGACCATAAAATCCCTCTCTTACTCGATACGTTCCCCATAAACATACGCCCCTATAGATATCCTCACTTCCAAAAAAAAACGAGATTGAGAGACTTATGGGGGGAAATGTTTACTGATGGAATCATTCAACTTAATACTAGTCCCTTTTCCTCTCCAGTCCTCCTTGTGAAAAAAGAAATATGGGTCATAGAGATTTTGCGTGGATTACCGCGCACTTAATGTAGTAACAATAAAGGATCAACTTCTCATTCCCACTGTTCATGAATTGGCTGGACGAGATTCATAGTGCTTCTGTGTTCCCTAAGCTAGACCTCCACTCTAGTTATCACCAGGTTCGCATATACCCACTAGATGTAGAGAAGACGACATTTTATACCCTTAAAGGGCACTACGAGTTTCTCGTCATGCCCTTCGGTCTATCCAATGCCCCATTAACGTTTCAGGCTTTAATGAATACGATCTTCAAGCCATCCTTGTGTAAATTTGTGTTGATTTTCTTTGATGATATCTTAATATATAGCTCTTCTCGGGATACTCACCTTCAACATTTGGAATCAGTTTTTATGACCTTGCAGACCCATTCCCTATTTGTAAATTGTCCAAATGTGACTTTGGGTATGCCGAAATCAGTTATCTTGGGCATAAGGTTTCTACTAAAGGAGCTAAAATATCTGCCATACAACAATGGCCTTTCCCTAATTCTTTGAAGAGCTTGCACAACTATCTCTAGTTATCTGACTATTATAGAAGATTTGTAGTTAATTATGCTTCCATTGTTATCCTTTTGACCCAACTTCTTTGCAAGAATGCATTTGTTTGGACCCCAGAAGCTCGAGCTACTTTCAAGCCCCTCTAACCCAACTTCTGGTTTTGGCATTAGCACGATCTTTCAACAATAGGGCCACCCAATCACCTACTTCAGTAAACAATTACCACTTCAACTTTGAGCATCCTCCACCTATACTTGTGAGATATATGCTATCACAAAGGCAGTCAAAAAGTGGAGTCCTTATCTCCTTGGCCACCATTTCACCATTCAAACGGATCACTAGAGTTTTAGATCCCTGATCAATCAAACAATGCAAACCCCTAAACAACACAAGTGGCTTACTAAACTCCTCGGTTATGACTTTGAGATAATCTTTCGACCAGGTTCGGACAATAGGCCTGATGATGCGCTTTCAAGTTACTTTCCGTCACTTTTTAGGCCTTAAAAATTGCCTCTAAGTTGGCACTTTCCTTATGGGAAACTCTACGGCAGTTCATTTAGACACATTCCCCTTCTACTACACTATATCGATCTATTCAGACTTCACCTGCCAACTATCTCGACCATTTTATGAAAGAGGGGTTGATTTTCTACAAGAATTGGTCCTCATTCCTCTTGAATCAACTCTCCAACCCATCATTCTAACCGAGATTCATAACTCATCGACAGAGGGTCATGATGGGATTCAACGAACCACCGTTTACATTTCTTCTATTTTTTATTGGCCCAAGTTACGTTATTTAGTCAAGGATTTTGTATCCAAATGTGCTATTTGCCAAGAAGTCAAGCCTTTCAATTAGGCCCCTCAAGGTTTGCTGCAACCTCTTCCTATCCTTGGTAAAATTTGGGATTCAGTTTCAATGGATTTTATCAATCATTTTCCATTAACACATAGGAATTAGGAAGTTTGTCATCCTGGTGGTAATTGACCGACTCACTAAGCAATCACATTTTTCAACCTTAGGTCCTAATTTTACAACTCTAATTGTTGCCGATGCGTTTGTGAAGGATATAGTCCGGTTCCATGGACTGCCTTCCAATATTATTTCAGACCGTGATCCTATCTTTATGAGCTCTTTTTGGCAGGAGTTATTCCGTCTACAAGGCATTATCCTTGCCACCAGTAGTGCATACAATCTGCAAATGGATGGCCAAACAGAGGTCGTCAATCATTGTCTTGAAGATTACTTACAGTGTTTCATAGCTGACCATCCTCGGCAGTGGCTATCTTTCCTTCCATGGGCTGAATGACACTATAATTCCTCCTGGCATTCAGCTATTAAAATGACCCCATATGAGGCAGTTTTTGGCAGAGCACCTCTAACTCTTTTAGATTATGTGGCAGGGATATCTTTCGCGGCTTCAGTTGATGAACTCCTGCGGTCCCGCACATCTATCTTGACTACTTTTCAGGAAAACTTATCGGAAGCTCAAACCAGAATGTGTAATCAGACTAACTCTAGTCGTTGAGATGCTATTTTCCAAGTTGGAGATTGGGTTTTTATTAAGTTGCAACTATATCGTCATTCTACTTTGACTCATCACCAATCTTACAAATTGACTAGACGTTTCTATGGCCCATTCAAAATTCTAGCTCACATCAAACCAGTGGATTATAGTCTTGCTCTACCTGACACCACCAAAATCCACAATGTGTTCTATATCTCCAAACGCAAGCTCTATAAAGGAGATCATTCTATTCAATAATCTCCACTTCCCTTTGTTTTTGTGAATGATAAACCAATAGTGGTTCCTGCCAAGGTTTTAGGTTATCGTCAAATTCTCCAACAAAGCTAGCCAGTTTGATAGGTTTTAATCCAATGGAAATCTTAGCCTGATTTTGATGCTACATAGGAACCAGTTTATGAGATCTAGCGTGATTTTCCTTATTTTTCCCCTGAGGACAAGGTTGGTTCCATAGAGGGAAGTAATTTTGCAAACTCATCTGAGACAATTCCACCTTTTAGGCCTCAGTCTATTATTGACATTTAGAAAGGTTCTAGAATCAAACGTTTTCCTTCAAAATATCAAGACTGTATTAGATAAAAACAAATTTTTGTTGTTATTTTGTTACAAGATACTCCTTATATTGTATGATGAAAGAACTGGACAAGAAGATATTTTCTTAGCATCTTTTCTCTCTCTCATCTCTAACTCTGTCCCTATCTCCTTAATCATCTGCTCATCTCAGCCTAAATCTTCTATCCCCACCATACACTTAATTGTCAAGTGTTACAGCTAACAAATTGAAATTTAATTAAAAATACTAATTCCCAAAATCAAAATCCATGCCTTGGCATCTTCTCCTTCTGACTATGTATCCTTTTTTACTATGTATGTCTTTGATAACTTCTCTTTTATCTCTTTATCTTGTTCGTTATTTTTCTATATTTCAACTTCTCGCCTTCCTCTTCTCTCATCATCACACCTATTCACATGCATCCATTAAAAAAGAAATCACCCCTTCTACCCTCAATTATAGTAGCCACGAAGTAAAGAAAAACATCTATGTCTGAGTTTTTATAATGTTCTCTATATTTCTTCGATGTCTTCATGTACAACGAGAACATAAAACTTACAGTTGAGTTTCCATTTTTATGGCCTAAATCTCATTCCAAGAAGAACAATCAAAACAGGTAACCTTAACTCGAGAATGTCAAAAACGAGGACATGGGGAGATAACTACGATATGCCCGTCTCAGTTTTATCTACAAATTTGGTTCAAGGAGATATCAAACATTAAATTACCTAGCAGAAGTTCGATAAAAAAATGTGTTTACTATTCCACAAATTAGCACTCAATCTTCTAGCTTCACAAGGTCTAAGGCCTTTTGAAGTTTGAACACAACTAGATTTAGATCTCCATAAACTTGTATTTTTATCAACAAAAAGCCTCCATTTTTATAGCTTTGGAATGGTAATCAAGTTCAATGTTGATTTATTTTCAATTGATCTTTCATGTACATATAAGTCTTTCTAGGTGATCTTTCGAACTAATTACTTTTCTAGTTGTTTGTTTCCAAATTTGGGATTGTTTTTTTAAATAAATTTGAAATTATTATAAATTAAGACTATTTTAGTTAGTTTATATTTATTAGTTTAACTATGGATTAAGAAATATAATCAAAATTTTTAAAAAGAATTTAAATTTCTCATTATATTATATTACATATATTTAATATAATTGGACTTACATGTCTAATAAAAAAGTATTATAATATGAGATCTTCACACAAATGAAGACTTAACTCTATCTAACTTTTTGTTCATTTAAAATTTGTTTTGAATGTTTTACAAGTGTTATGATTTATTTTAAGCCTTCTAAAATATTAACATTTGTACTTTCATATAAATCTTAAAATGAATAGATTACTTCTCATCTATTTTTAATTATATCACACATGTCAATATTATTTTAAAAACGGCGACGAAAGTTAAACCGATAAGACAAAAAATTTAAAAAAATGTATTAAAAACTGGACCAAAAGTTAAACTGATAAGACAAAAAATTTGAGGTTTAAAAGGATAATCAATATTAAACTATCATAAAATCAATTAAAAATTGAATAAAATTTAAAAATTTAAAAAAATTATCTTATTCATCAAAAAATTTAAAGTTTAATTAAAAAATGTTAAATAAAAAGTAATTAGTTTATTTTAATTTATATAAAATAATTAGTTACAAAAATTAGTCGATTAATTAATAAACCGATAGATTTTTAACAACAAAAATTATTAAACTAAATTAATAGGAAAGTTAAAAACCGAATTAAAAAATTAACATGTTCAAAATTTTAACTGTTAACTTATAAAGTTAATTTCAAACTAAGCCAATTATGTGCTACTACAATATTTTCGGCCATCCAAGGTTTCTAAAACCTCTAATTTGCCATAGGAAAGAGAAATTGAACAAAAAGATTAATTTTGGTATCTTCATACAAATTTCACATGCATCAGTAGAGACCACAAGCCAATCCATTAGAAACATCAGTGTATTTAATCTCTGTTTACACTATTCGTATTTAGGGGAAGAGATTTGTTAACCACACTTTCTTAGGGATGCTGAATGTGTTTATCCACATACACCTGACCTATGCCCACCAAGTGGCATTCTTCTTGAAATGCAATTTTATGGGCCACGAAACAGAAAGATGAAGGTTACATCAATTCACAACTATGAAGCCCCACTTAGATGAGGCTGTAAACTTTATTGATATTGATGGAAACTAATAATACAACAACAAAAAAAAGCATTTGAGGGGGAGGAGGGAAGTGTTAATTACTTGAAGGCCCCACATGGTTCTACTATTTTCCAAAAAATCCCTTATGATTCGAATTTAGCCAAAAAGGTCCCCCCAGTCGGGCAGTTGCGAAAATAAATCCTTACTATTTTACACCAGAAATTGTTGTTCAATTACTCCAAGAATCTTTTAAAAAGACCTATTTGACTAATAATCTAATAGCAAGAATCTCTAAAGTTCAATTCAAACTACAGGGAGATTTTTGAGAAACAGTCACATCACTGGGGTCTTCAAGTAATTAACTCAAGGAAAATTAAAAGGATTGGACTCCTAACCAAATGACTGACTTGGTAGTACAAAATGTGAATCAATAGAGGGAGTTGTAGGTAAAGCAGGTAGCAACAATGGAGGCTATGCAAATAAAGAGTGTAGGGAGAAGTGTAGCATTCAAGAGCTTACTCTCGCCCAAGTAACCAGCTAAAGTAATTGTCCCATCTGCAATTACACGGGCTATGGTCCCAGCTTCTGTTGAGAGAAGTCCACCATTGTATGTTCCACGCGATAACCTTGATGACATCACTCGAGAGAGCAGTGACAAATTGACTCCTGTACAGAAGTTAATTAGCAGCTCATGAGATCCATCAAGTTTCACAAAACATAGCAACCGATCTATAGGCTATATTTGAACCCCCGAGAGGAAAGAAACCTAATGCCCCCCCTGAAGGCTACCTTATCTCTTTTACACCGTTTTTTTCAATATACTATGTACTGTATCACCTAAAAATTATAGCAACCAGATTGTTTAGTGGCGTCACAATAAGTTATGCCAAGATATGATGCAGCAATCACTATGATGAGTAGAATAATTGTTATTGTTTGCCAAGGGTTATCTAGTTTTGCTGATTTGTGTTTCTACAAGCTCATTAATTTCTTCAGGCGCTTTTGATCACATATGACAGCTTACAGAGAAATGAAATATCTAAAGAAAAGAGTCAGATTACCAAGTGTTTATTAACAAACTTTCAGATCTTAACATCCTTTTGGGATTTCTTGTACAAGACGTATCGTTTATTGTTTCATGTACCATTGGAAGCTGACCCTCTATTTTTGGTTACTACTGTCCTCCTAAATGAAGCTCCTCCAACCACCCCCGTCCCTATCCCCTCTTTTTTTATATGTAACCCTGGTCATAGTTTTCATCGCAAAAAATTATCAGGTTTAAGTGTTTCTCACCTTCAAGTACCTCTGCAGCAACAAACATTACAAGGCCTGAGATGACATATTGAGGTACAGTGTATTTCCATATTATGTGGAAGCTCAAGAGAATGCCTATGCAAACCATTATTTCTGATGCCAACAAAATTTGCCTTCAACAGATGATAACAATGAAATCAGTACGCCATCATAAGAACTTCTAGTGCATCAAATCGGCTTGATATATTATACAAAATGCTATGGATAGAGTCTCAAGGTAGGCATCTAGAAAGAATACGTACCTGTCTTCAAACATGTTACTGATGTAGCTACCAACAACAAGGTTCACTGGCAGAACCGTTAATCCTATAGATGCAAGAAAAATTGCTACCGCACCAGTAGACCAACCAAAATAATATGTGGTAACAACACTAGACTCCGAGAGTAAAATCTCCATGACATACTTGAGCATGAAATATATCAATAGCTGAACCTGATGACCAAGAAATTTAGATGAAAAGTTGTGTACATTATTTAAGTACATTAAATGTGAACAGATGATAACAGCCAATGAGTATACATTGGGAAATAAGAAGGTATAACAGACAAAAAAGAATCTCACTAGTTCTTTCTTTAAATGATTAAGTACTAAAGGCGTAAATTATACAACTAGAAACTATTTCACATTAAAGTTTGACATGTATAAAAATCACCATACTATCGGCCCAAGGAACCATCCAAATGATGGAGGATGAGATTAAGTTTTAATATCTTATTTAATCTCTTTGTTATTCCCTGTTATATTTTAGGTGTTATTTTCGTTGGTAGTCAATTTTATGTATTTGTCAATTTCCTTAACAAGAGTTGAAATAGTATTTATTTGAAAGTTTTCTTCTTAGGTTAGGATTAAAATAAAACAAAGTTGGTTCCTTAACTCAATATGACTAATTGAGCAAGTCTACATGTTTTGATTGTACTTCAGTTTATCGAGGAGAAGTGTGAGTTATTTCATAAATTATAAATTTTAGCTTTTGAAAGTATGATCCTTTTTAAATATAACTATTAGACTTGTGAGTGATTTCTAAGCCTTAGAAGTGACTTTTTGAAGCACTAGTTCATAGAAGTTACTGATGTTTAGCTTACTCTAGATTTACAACTTATAAATAATTTTATCTAGGCGTTGACATATTCTATGTTCATCCTACAATCACCAAAGAAGTAATCCACCGGCAACTAGACTTATAAGGCAAAGCAAATGAAGGAATTGATCCATACAATAGTGGGATATTTGTATGTCAAAATTTCAGTTATTTGACTATCTTTGTTTCTGTTTCTACACTATTCCCTCCGTATCTATCTAGCCATGTCAGAAGACAGCACCCATACATATCATATGGCAGAACCTATAACCATCACAGCCTTTCTGTAACTACAACTAATGAGATCCTACAGGTTTCGATTATCACCATTAAAGTATTAGTATGTACCTTTACAGAAGGTGTAAGTAGCCTGTACGCTGATCTAAGTGATGTGGCTGGTTTCCGAGTTTCTTCGGAAGCTTCATCAGTGCCATCACATTCCCCATCGTCATCTTCATCTTCTTGCTTGTCTTCTGAATTCGTTAGTAATGGTTGATTGAGACCTTCTTCTAGGGCATTATTTTCT
>JANIJH010000224.1:57937068-57947729 GCA_024520975.1 Erythroxylum areolatum | reverse complement strand
AATGCAGAGAAAAGCTAGGTTATGATTGCGTACCTTTGTTACGATAGAATTATACCTTATATATGGAGCAACAACTAAGTTTAGGTCTTTACATGTGCATGAGAGTCTCTCGCATGCAGACGGGCTGAGGAGAGCGTGGATCGGGCCTGGGCCTGACATAGCCATTGGGTACGAGACTGATCTTTAGAGAATTGACCGATCGACCCATGGGCTGTTTTGACTGGGTCCGAACCCTGCACGACCGACCCGACCAATGGCATTGATACTTTTCTCAATTGTCTTTATTCTTATAATTATTAAAATATTATATTAAAGGTTTTTAATCGGTTAAAATCAATTATTCCAGGAAAAAAAGAAAATCTCTCTCTCCCTCTCTGTGCCGTCAAACAGCTCCTGCAACTCAGCTGTCAACAATATTCCCGTCACCCAACTCCGAGTCAACGTACACCGATTCTGCCTGAGACAAAAAGCCACTCTCCAAAGCGCAGAGTTAGAGGCGAGAGAAGCGCAACTAACAACGGAAGCCCAGGCATGAAGAGCACAGGAGGCAACCTGCAACTACAAGCATAACTGCAACGGGCTATTATGAATGGAGGGGGGAGGACAGGATAAGTAGGAGGCCTGGTGATGGCATGGAAGATTAGGCGGAGGATGCGGAGACAGCGTGCGTTGACTGGGATTGGGTGACGAGAATTTTATAAACATTAGCCTAAAAGCGCTGGATTTGATGACTAGAGAATAAGGAGATGGAGAAGAATTTCGAACGGGATTTTTGTTTTGTTTTTGTTTTTGCTTTTGTGCGTGGGATGCATTAATTTTTTAATATTAAAAATTAATATTTCAATAAAATTTTATAAATATTAAAGTGATACTAAAATTAATTTATAACATATTAGGTAACGTCTTACACTTTTAATCAAAGCTAAACAATGGGCTCAAAGTGAAAAGAGGCTCGAACAGCTATTAATTCAAAGCAAACTTTGATTTGCTTGCACGAGATCCCAAGAGGTCTTTAGAACTGGAACAAGTAAATTTGGTTACGTGATGTTGATCAAATCAACATAATTGCAGTCGCTGAGTCGGTAACTCGTTACGTAAAAGAATGGACAAGAACTGAAGAACATTTTGATTGTCTGAACTCTAGAGCTCGACTGCTTGGGCCCAAGATGTGTAAGAAACATTTTATAAGGTCAGGGAAGGTGCCACTGGACATCAAATGGCATTATATTCGCCGTGAAAGCCTAATTCAATTGCTTGCTCAGAGTTCAAACAACGTACATCAAATTACGAACGTTAACGTAACATAGACCCTTGCCGATAAGCTTTAACGAAGACAACACAGGTCTTCAATGTACATGTTGACGAAGCTTGGAGGATCTGTTCATTCATCTTTAAAATTCCATTACTGAGTTGGCACCGAATCTCTTGCTTACGTGATTCGGAAGTCCAGTTCCTTGAATGTTCTCTGTGTATAACAGAACTCGAATCCATTCCACTCCAAAGAAAAAGGAGTAGAGAACAAAGTGCCAGGTAACTTTATATTGCTCACGAATCCAATTCCAGAAGCAAAATCCAAAATTTCCTACTCTTACGGACACGGGGCTGTCAATCCATGGATGGCAGTTCAAAATAATCGTACAACTTGTGTTCCTTTATTATCAAGTGTGGAAAATCAAAATTCACTAGACCATCTTAACAATGAACAAAAGGGTCCTTTATAAAAGAAAAATGTCTTCTCTCTTATGATACACTAGATAAAAATACAATTCATTCATGGGGTCCTAACTACCAATCAGGAAAGTTGACCCCTGCAATTTTTAGGATTCCAGAGAAAAGCTGGCTTGGCTACTAACAAACCCAACAACTGCAAAATTTTAGTCCTCAAGTTAGGAACAATTACTCTCTTGATACAGGTGCATATTCCTGGATTGCTGTTGCTAGCTTATCTCGATCCTCCTCTGTTTTAGTTCTAATTAAGAATGTCCGTGGCACAACACTGTCGCCATTACCACTATCATCACCCTGCAGAAGTCATCCAGCTTCTCTAAGTGGCATTCTATAGAATTAAAGAATCTAATATGAAGATTCATAATACTTTCTTCAGATTTTGATATCATTTAACCTTTTATGAAAGTCTTGCACGACAATTTATACAGTTAAACTCCGAGGCATTTGTTTTGGCACCAATATCACAAAACAATAAGCAGATTTAATTATCGCAGCTCCTATCACCTATAAAAAGGACATTTGTAAATATAGAGTCCTACATCTAATCCAAACAAAGAGTAAAATACCTAGGCCTCGCAATGCTAATGTAATTGAATTTTCACATGGTAAAAATGCTCTTATCCAATATATGAAGGAATTGAAAAGGTAAAAGACACATTTAATTTCCATTCTACATGCAGATCCAGATCATCTACCAAGAAATATTGAAAGAAAGCCATAGGATGAAAATGTTCACTCCTATAGTAGAAAGTAGATTAAAATTTCAGAATCTTGCAGTTTCCATTCCTGAGGCTGATTGCAGTGATAAAACATGTTACATCCATAATTATAATCATTATCATTATTTGCCTCAACCAAAATCAGTGGAACAACTCAGAATGTGCAGATAATAAATATCATTACCGAAGTGTGAAATATTGCAACAACCGAATTCTTTTGTAAACTTGTCTTGATTCCTGGATACAGCAACGCATTTAGCGATACTTTCCCCACCTGCCATGCAGCCACAAAATAAGTTGACAGCGCTCTAAGTATTTGCATATATGTGCTGTTTATCATGCAATTTATCCCTTATTATTAGAAGCAGCCAGTCAATGATCACATCACTAAACAAACAATATAGATGTTTCTGAATGAAATCAATTCCTTAATTGAACTTACGTCGTTACGAACAACAATTGTTGGTTTTGATTCTTTAGTACCCTTGCTGACACCCTCTTTACACTTGATGGAAAGGCGACCTGTGCCCTTATCTTTCCATGTGTCTTTATCGGCTGGATCACCTGACTGGACACATCTCGAGGAAAACATAAAAAAGAACTTTAGCCAATCATATAGCTGAAGAAACACGATACTATTAAGGAAGTATAACTTCAGTTGAACTTGACTGGACAGATCACGAGGAAAACATAGAAAAGAACTTTAGCCAATCATAGAGCTGAAGACACACCATACTATAAGGAAGCATAATTTCAGATGGTCAAATTCAACTTGGTGAATCATTAATTAAAAAACAACCAAGAAATTCAGATTATCTCCTTAGAAGATCATATAAATAAATCAAGATGTTCTAAGTTATAGCAAAAATGGATTGCTTTTAGGCATTACTAAAAGCAAAATTTTCCAACGAGTTAGCTATCATGTGAACTCATCAAGGATGATGATAAAAATTATTACCCTGACATATAGCTTGCACTTGACCTCATGGACTACAATAACGCCCATTTCTTCAGATTTCTTTACAGATGGGCTGCTAGGTTGCTGTAACTCGTTTTCTGAGAGAAGAAAAAGTCAAATCATCAAAGAATGAAATCTACTAGAATAGAGAACTTCTGTTACCAAAATAATCACAAAAAATACATAATAGAAAGCAAAACTACAAAACTGATCAAATTGAAAGGAATGAAATAAAAAATACCATCCTCTATTTTCCAGTCCTAAGCAAAGAAGAAAAGTACCACATAGATTTGTGATATAGAAAAAATCAAAATCAATAGTCGATCTTCCTTGACACCAAAAACTCCAAACAGGTCCAATAAAAGAACTATCGTATCCAACATTTTCATCAATAGAAGTATGGAAATCTTGCCGTAGAACCTACAAGGCCATCTGAATAAAATAAATTTACATTGCAGAATTCCATGTTCACTGTATACCAGATAAAATTAATCGTACATTAACAGATGTATTATTTCCTGAAATGTTTTAGGACGACGCATATTAACTGACAGAGGATGTACATCTTGCTGTGCAAGTATATTCCCTGTAGTCTTAAAAGAAATCATGCTTTCATCTGAACACCAAATTGAATAATAAGATTCTACAAAATGAACAATGCCCACTTCAAAGGATAATAAACAACCAGGCAACTGCAATGCAGCTATCAGGTTTCTATCAAATTATATCCAATGTTTATCTTCTTCTCTTTTTTGGGGGTTGGAAGGTTATATCCAATTGTTATCCTAAACGAATAGAAGTGAAATGAACTCCTAATCCAACAATGAAAAAGTGCAATCATGTTATCATCCATGTTCTATACGTATTCCAGGAGAAAGTCACGTGCTAAGCAAGAGTGAATCAGTAGATCAGTTTTAATTGTTTAATGTCTATTCTACGTGTCCTAGGATGAAAGAGTCAGTTATGTTTACTGGTTACTTGCGAATCTTATTTTCAGATATGCTTCTATTTCTCTGTTCTGTTAGCTAGTCATTTTAGGCAATTAGTTATTTCATTTGTCTATAAATATTATGCATTACAGGATGCAGGGATATGAATAATAATACAACTCATTCGAGCATTTCATTTGTGGAGATTCTCCTATTGGCTATTATTCCTTCTTTAAGTGAGATTCTTGCTTATAGAGAGCTTAATAGATTTTTATTCTGCTTTTATCTTCTAAGTCTCTACCAGACGATAACAATGAGAACAGCTAGAAAGAAAAAACAGTGGCTAAAAAATTTGGCTCGAGCCTAAATTTCATGCAACATAATGCACTAAAAGTCCTGAAATAACACGGTGGAAAAGTATCAACAAACTGATTCTCTCACCATCATCTGCATCATCTGAAATTTTATTATTTTCTGGAATCACACGCTGGTCCCCTAACCCTGAAATGAGAACAGAAGTCCGCTACCACATCAGTAAAGCAGCTTAACAAATCCACACGAGAGCTGCAATGCTTTGCTCTAGATAAGAACGGTTTTTGTAATTCCCTGACCTATTGACGGAAAGTAAAAAGAAGATGCAACTACTAGTCACATAATCTTCAATGACAATTCAAAATCTTGAAAAATCCTTGGTCCAAAAATTAGGTCATGCACCTCCATTACATTCGTCCAACCGAACACCCCCAACAACCAAAAGAAATTCATGATTCACAGCTGAAAAGGCCAAATACAAGTCTCAAGCACTTGTGAAAGTATCAAGGGGGCCAGCTTGCATGCCTCAAAAGTTTGCTTCTCATTCATGAAATTCAACTCATATACTGTGGTTTAATTGCTCAAGAGTAACTTTTGAGAATTACACAAAAAGTTCTGGTGAAAGTATCATAGTAATGCAGTATAGGACCTACCAACTGAGATTGGAGTTTGGTTGTTGGAAAACAGTCCAAAACTTTGACTGCTGGGGAATGCTCCAGAGCTTTGATAAGTGGAAAACACGCCCGAGTTTTGTTTGTCTGACCAAAATGCAGTGGTTTGACTAGTGGAGAATAATCCAGAACTTTGACTGCCGGCGAATAACCCAGAGCTGTGGCTGTTAGTAACCACTCCAGAACTTTGATTAGTGGAAAACAAGCTGGTGTTCTGTTTGTTTGGCAATAACCCAGTGCTTTGACTATTTGAGAGCAATCCAGAACTTTGACTACCGGAGAATAAGCCCGAGCTATGGCTGTTATTAACCACTCCAGAGCTTTGATTAATAGTGAACACTCCAGAGTTTTGGCCATTTGACAATAAGCCCGAACTTTGACTGTTAGAGAACAATCCCGATTCTTGAGTGTTCGAGAACAAACCAGAGCTTTGACTTTTCAAACTTACATTGGAGCTTTGACTACTAGACATTCCCCCTCCAGAACTTGGATTTTTGGAGAACAGACTCGAAGTAAATGAAGTTGTAATACTAGTATTTGTATATGCCGGAGTACTACCAGTTTTCTCTTGAAATGACTTGTTTTCAATACTCCTTGCTTCATGGATCAATTTCTTTTCAGAGGCAAGAGATTCAGCGGCAGGTCTTTCTTTTATAGCATTTGATTTGAGCCAGTTTACAACATCACTAAACTTCTCCTGCAACAGGAAGGTAGCATATCAGGAGATGATATGGATGAGATATCAAATACAAATCTACCTTGCATCTAGGCTAAATGTCGGCAAGTCCTACCATAATGTTTGACGAATGAGAAAGGTAGTCTCTAACTCCATCTTCCCAAAGTTCATCTGGATGATCTTTAAGTTGAGTTTGCACCCAACTGTCACGAAAAGAATAATAATAGTACAGTCATTTAAATGAAAGAAAAAGCAGCAAAGAAAGAACCAAAATGAACTTGTACGTCCTTAGTGAGAGAAATGCACGTTACTGTTCTAGACACTTAAAAAATAATAAAGAAATGTCAAATTAGAAAATACAAGAACATTCACCAGCTATAATGGTAATACATAAACACAGAGATCGGCCCTGCCGGGTGTTTAAAAAAATCTCAGAAATAAAATGATGATTTCAAAGCTGTGATGATGTTGAAGAAAAAATGGACCTGGCAAATTGAGTATTGAGAGCTCTCACATGCTGCCGAGAAGACTCAGCTCTGTGCATATCCAACGATGGCACTGAACTCATCTGCTGATGAGCCGTCTCGGGTCTATGAGCATCATTAAAAGATGAGCCTGAGACAAGTCTTTTATTTTGAAACTGCACCATCGACGAAAACAGAAATCAAAATAACACTGGAGTAGCAAATAGATTCATACACATAAACCACTAACAAATTGTAGCATATCAAAACCTCATTATTAAATTTGAAAACAAAAAAGGAACCAAACTCAACAATCCAAGTTGAAAAACAAATAGCAGAAACTGAAACACAGATTATAAAAACAAAAGGCAGCAATTTTGAAGAAATGGAACAGTAGAACGTAGACTAGGGTTTTTCCTTTGAGAATCCAAAAAAAAAGGAAACAAAATACTTACAGTCATATCAGAAGTCGAGTCGGATGCGACGAAACGTTTCGCTCCTTTCATGGTGAAGACTAAAGTTTCTTCAAATACTGGTAGATGAATGCAAAGATTGAAGAAGACAGACAAGAGAGCCAGCCAAAAATTGATCTCTTTTTCAGGTTTCCTCCTTTTTGGCTACTGCCCAAAAGAGAGCCTTTTTATTTTTTTATTTTTAATGTTTGATAATTGGGGAAGATTTTTTATTTGATTTGATGATGGACTCGTTTTTGGCCGTGCGATGAGGTGGGGAAGTAACTTTCAATTGGGAGCGTTAGATTTGCCCCACAATTTGGGCTTGCAGGGGCCTGCTGTCATTGATTAACGGGGCCCGCAGGTAGAGTCTTTCGGTTACAACCCGACCCATTTATTATTTGCGGTCTTCATTGGCATAATGCTGTTAAGTTACCAACATTATTTACCATTAACTCCCTAACCTATTTGAACTTTTTTAAACAATATAAACAACGTGGTGATCTTTTTGGTGAATTCAATAGAATTTTAATAAGAAAATGCTAAGATAACCTAAATATCACTCATAATATGCGGATATTATTCACAATAGAATAATCTAGATATTATTAACAAAATATCTACATAAAAATAAATAATTTATAGTGCAAAAATGAATATTAAAATGTATGATAATTATAACAAATTAAACTATACAAGTATAATTAGTTTGGTTCATTTATAAATTCTCATCTTTCTTCTTGTATCAAGAAATAAATTCAATTATTTAAGAATATAACTCAGTAAGGATTCCAATATTCTAAAATCTAAGTTGCAGATTAATATTTATAATTTAGTTAATAAGTGAATATTATAGTATAATTCCTCCTTTTACTCATAATAATATTTTGTATGTCATATTTTTCTAATTTTAATAAAGTCATGATTTTGCCCAATCATTTGGTATTAAAGGCTAATTAGGGCATATATATCTAATTATCTTATGCTTTGTAGTTACTACTATAAGTGCATCTTCACTATTAGAAAATATGTTAGATATTATTTACTCTTTGAAGGTGTTGCATACTATCCATATACGTAATTATGGTTTACCTGAAATAATAAGTTATTTCTCTTAACTCAAAGAAGTTTAGGATCGAAACAATGTCATTTAAATTTATGATTGAGAAGTTCAATATGAATAGTTTCTTAATATGAAAGTTGAAGATAAAAGAAATCCTTTCAAAGGATAATTACATTGCAATCATTAGTATAAAGTTGATAGAGTTTATAAATGGTACCAAATAGAATGAAATGGACATAAATGTTGTTGCAAATTTTCATCTAGCTTTATCTGGTGAAGTTTTGTTAAGCATAAAGGAGAAGAAAACAACCCAAGAGATATGAGATTAACAAGAGATATGAGATTATCTTACAAAGTTATATGAAGTTAAGTCACTCGACAACAAGTTTTTTTAAATAGAAAAGTTTATACCCTTTGGATGTGAGAATCTATTTCAATAATTGAGCTAATAATTTGACCACCCTATTCTCTTAGCTCACAGCTCACATTATTGGAATATATAACAAATTCATTTGAACATTTTGAACTTCTACTTCAAAGTCTACCTAATTCTTATAATTAATTTATCATCAACTTAACTGATAATCTTCTTATAGACTATTTAGTCTTCAATGAAGTTGTGACCACAATTTTTTAGGAAGCAAGTTAACACAAGAATAAGAAAGACTAGTAATCCAATTCATAATAAGTTAAAGCCTTGATGGTAATAAAAAGGAGATCAATAAAACATGGCCTAAGTAAGAACCAGAATCATGATATATCAAAATTAAGAAGTAAGAAAAATTTAAAATGTTACAACTAGAGTAAGAAAGATCACTTGAAAAATTATTGTTAGATTTTAGTAAGAAATTTTTTTGTCCTTAAGATAATTTTACAAGTACTTTAGGTGATAACATCACTTTATGGTATAAAGTAGTAGCAATAACACTTGAACGTAGGAAGTCACTACTTGATTGTATAACTCTGTGAGATCTTCTTTCAAATGATATCTAGAAGAGAATGATTCCATCATTATAAACTTTTTAGGAGTATCTTTATACAATTATGATGTCATTCTCTAAAGGTTGTTAAAATTGGAACCATCAAGTTAGGATGTGTAATAGTACAATTAGAACTATTCAAGATATACAACATATGGAAGGCTTGAAGAAGAATTTGTTGTCCTTAAGACAACTAGACGAATAGATGATCTTGGGTGTAGAATAGAAATTATCAATAAAATCTAGAAGATAATTTAAGTTTCACTTGTAATTATGAAGGAAGAAAAGAAAGATAGGTGCAAACTTGTATAAGTTAAAGGGATAGGCATCACTAGAAGCAAAAGCATTAGTCACTTTAAGTAGTCCAAGTCAAAGATCTTCAGTATGATGAAATAAAAAACTTAGACATATTTCTAAACAAGAAATGAAGATACTTAATGAGCACAAGTTTTCAAAATGTATATTGAACTTGATTTAGGTAAAAACAATAAGTGCTTAAGGAGGGATAATTGAGGAAAATATAATGAAAATGAATTTGATGTGCTTTATAAGTAAGAAGACATCAAAAGACAATTTTTGCATATACTCCTAAAGAAGATAGGGTTTCAAATTAGAAGAACATAATTTTATTAAAAAGAATCAGAGCAATATTAAGAGCTACAAGTATAAACAAGGCCTTCTAGACATAAGTAATCAATACCTCTTGTTATATGGTGAATTGGATTCTATCAATTACAATTGAGTTGAAGATGTCGATGGACATATGAATTGGAAGCCAATAGATTATTCTAACCTCCTTTTATATTGAAGTCTTGTATATATGACATATAATGGTAAATCACAAAGATAGGTTTAAAAATCCATAAAATGCTTATTTTTAGGATATGTTGATAAAGTGAATGGGTGTCACTTATAGGATCTCAATGCCCACAAGGTTATTATCAATAAGGACATATCCTTTGTAAAAGAAAAATTACAAAAGAAAGAAGAAGAAAATAAATCTTCACAAAGAATTTTAGAGACTACAATACAAGTGAAAAAAGAATTTCACCAAGAGACTTTTTTAAAGTAATACAAGAGTAAGATTTTCAAGAACAAATTGATTTTAAAGATCTAAAATTTTTTGATTAGATCATATAAAATACAACTAAATTAGTATTTAAAGATTTTCATGAACAAATTGATTTTAAAGATCTAAAAGTTTTTCGATTAGATCATATAAAAGACCACTAAATTAGTACTCAAATTATACGATGAAGGGGAATATGGCATATTACCTTCTAATATGGGACAGAGAGCCATTCAATTTCCAATAGGCACTTAATAATCGAGACGTCTCTGAATGGATGAAATAATGTTGAAAGAAATTGAAGCTCTTTATAAAAATAAAACTTATAAAGTTATAGAATTACCATAAGGAAGAAACAAAGTTAGTGATAAATAGTGCTTCAAAATCAAGCAAGATGGTGAAGATCAAGTAGAGTAATATCGTGCAAGATTGCTAGTGAAAAAAATTGATGAAAAACAAGGAAGTGAATTTATTGAAATATTTTCTTCCAGTAGTTCAATTTACTATGGTTAGAATAGTCTTAAATGTTGGATCAATGGTGGTTGACAAATTAAATTCCTTTTTGTTTTGATAATAATAAAATATATAGAATTGGTTAAGAAATTATTTCAGGTAATTTGGATAGCAATAAAGATTACTA
>JANIJH010000224.1:57909488-57923427 GCA_024520975.1 Erythroxylum areolatum | reverse complement strand
TGAATGACATGGAAATATACACAATAACAAGAGCTATGAAGACATAAATAAACACAAACCTGTATGAAGATGGGGGATAGAGAGGATGAAGATGCGGCACAGAGACGATGAAGATGCGACGCAGAGAGAAAACAGTGTAGAGAAAAAAGAACAGGTTTTTGTAAACGCGATATTTTTTGTTGTGATAAATCACGGAAACGTGATTTTTTCGTTTTCGTAAAAGAGTTGCAGTTTTTTATTTTTAAAAACAGCGTAATAAAATATTATCAACCAAACGTGATTTATGCGGAAGTTTTAATTTTTATAAAAACCGCAACAAAAAACGAGAAAAAAAACGAAAACAAACAGGGCCTAAGTTAAATAGCAGGGCCACATAAGACTGGATCAAAATTTCCACAATAAGAATCAGCAGGAAAAGCCTAACACAAGGTAAAGAATAAAAGAACAAGACAATCGTACTCCAATAAATTCATTTCGTAAGATTAATTTTAAAAAGCAGTGGAGATTGACTTCCAGGAGAAGCTAAAAAACTGATGACCGGGGTCAACTTAGATCATCGAGAAGACAATCTCTAAGCATCAGCTCCGCTGAATCGAAGTAGCCACTAATTTCTATTAAAATTGTCATACAATTTGTTAGCAAATATAGAGATGAGATCAAATGATGCATCAAAGGGAACGCAAGGGATCGAGCAAATAGTGAGGTAATCGAGACGTTGGAGATAAAGATACCAAGGTTTGACAAAAGTGAGTTCAGATTTTTTGTCTAATTTTATAGTATTTTATTATATCTCATAAATTTCAGCTATTTATTTATGTAGATTCCGTGTGGATCCCACATAAATAAACATAGATCTCGCATAAATAAATAGCTGAAATTAATAAAACAGAATAAAATATCATAAAATTAGACAAAAAAAATCTTGTCCGATAAAAGCTGCAATTAAATATAAAGCTGCATCCCTACATCAAAAAAGAGCTTTTTACAAGTCCCAACACTGACAACAAACTTGAAGAATTAGTCAAATATGAATTGCTTTTTGTTTTTAAAGTAGATTTAGCAATGGGTCATAGTTGAAGTGACCAAGGGTACCCTGCTCTTAGCACCTTGAATCCAATTTGGACCTTAGTTGTAAAATAATGTCATTTTAATATAATTAATTAAAATAATATTTAAAATTTTAAATTTATAGACTAAAATAACAATATTTGACATAGATTTTGGTCCAAACCAATCTTTGATCCGGTCATACACTTAAATCCAATTAACTTAATATAATCAATTTATTTTAGACCGGGTTGGACTCCGTCAAACCTATATTAAAGAGGTTTTGCGAAAAGCATTTAAAATATGACCCATATCATATCTAATGGGTCTACCATGTGATTCTGGGCTTCGGATCTCTTTTCTTCCTTCCATGATAAAAGGCGAAACGCAAAATGCAACAAAGTCCGAAAGGAGCTGAGCGCATCAGATGACGTTTTAAAAAAAATTGAAGAAGACCTCATATCGCACGTGGTTAACGTTAAATTAATGTTTTAAAAATTAAATTAAAAGTGGAATGGATAAAATAAAAAAATTAAGGTTGAAAGTTTTAAATTACTATTATAAAATTAGTTTAAAAAATTGAATATAATTAAAAATTTTAAAATATGAATAAAAAATATTATTTTTACTTGTAAAAATTTTAATATTTAATTAAAAATTATTAAAAAAATTAGTTAGTTAATTTTAGTTTATAAAAACTAATCAGTAAATTGATCAAATTTTGACTAGTATTACTAAAATAAATAGAATTAAAAATTAAAAATTAATCTAAAAATTACGATTTTCGTCCTTTTCATTTTCTTTATTAGAAAAGGTGCATAAAATAAAATGTTTGAATTTTCCTACTCCAAGTGTAAACCGTGGGCCTTCCGTACCTCTGACCTGGGACTCCGTGGTGGATTCCGTGTTCATTCCGCCGCAACTCATTTTATCCACTATCCCAACACTATATATAGCTTTTTCACTCGCTTCCTCTTACTCCATACAATTACAAATCAACTGATTTTTCCAAGTTGGCTACCCTCAAAAAATTCAATCTTTTTACTCTCTCTTCAACAGTACTCATGGATACTTCTAGCCAATTCTCTGAGCCACTTCCATTTGGATCAGACTCCATGTCGATGGACAAGCACGAGGAGACATCTTCATCGTCCGACGCCAGCACTGGGTGTAGAACGGGCCTGTCGAACCAAAACATGCCGATACTGGCAACAAGTCGTCCCAAGAAGCGAGCAGGGAGGAGGATATTCAAGGAAACTCGGCACCCCGTGTACAGAGGCGTGAGGAAGAGGAATGGCAACAAATGGGTGTGTGAATTACGAGAACCAAATAAGAAGACACGTTTATGGTTAGGCACGTATCCTACGCCCGAAATGGCAGCGAGGGCACATGATGTTGCTGCATTGGCTCTCCGAGGAAAATCTGCTTGCTTAAACTTCGCAGACTCTCTTTGGAGGTTGCCGGTTCCGATTTCTAATGATTCTAGCGACATCAGGAGAGCTGCAAACGAGGCTGCAGAGTTGTTTAGACCACAAGAGTTTGGTGGTAATCTTAAGATAACAGAAAATGTTGCTGTTGTGGAGGAATCAAGTGAAGTTTCCCTCGGTGATTATAAGGTTTCGCAAGATACTATGACGTTTTTGGATGAAGAGGCTGTGTTTGATATGCCAGGTTTGATTATGGACTTGGCAGAAGGGCTTTTACTACCTCCTCCATATTATCTGGGAGAATGTAGTTACTGGGATGATACGGAAACTTCCTCTGATTTGTCACTGTGGAATTAATAGGGGCTATGTCTTTTGATATATATAGCCTGTCTTATATTATCTCTTTTTTCCTCTTACATGTGTAAAGTTTCTCTAATATATACCGCCTTTTTGAATGGTATATATTTGAAACGATTGATTGTACACTCTTGAATCAAGCCTAAGGAATCTTAGGGATGATGATGCTTTGAGAAAATTTAAGTATCAAAGTGTCCCCTGCTTGCTTTTGCTTAGAAGGTGGAATTTTGTACCAATCGAGTATATATTGATGCAAAAGAATCAATCAATTGCTCCGAATAAGTTACGGTTCGAATTATTTCTCTCTTTTCATTCGTGCATTTCCAAACTGGACTTGAGAGATAGTAAGCTCTATAATAAATAACGAGGAGAGGAGTGAGATTGTTCAAATTGTTGGTTGGACATATACTATGATTCTTGTTATACTAAGTAACGTAGTACTGTTTGTGGGACATTAGGGTGCGAAATGGACGCGGGTGAGGAAACAGATTACGGGTCACATTTGTCCACACTCTTTGGGGTTGACTGGTCAGCTTATCTGGGTTCACACCACACCAGAAGAACTTTATCCATCATTATGTCCTTTTGTCTCCTTTTCATCGCTACCACAAGCACCTTCTGCTGATTGCTTGTCTTCATTCATTTGCTACGTCACAACAAAGACCTCACACATGTCTTTGTTGTGACGCTTCTACTTGGAGTTGACATTGTGTGGACTTTTGCTCTTTTTTTCTTTTTTTTTTGGGTAACCAACCAGTATATATCACGTACCGCTCCAACACAACTCTTTTTAATATCAACTCAAGTCCTAGTTGACGTCTATTTTCTTTTGAAAGTTTAATAGTTTGTTAACTAAAAAATCTGTACATAGAGTTTTGGCAGTTGGCACAACATCTGTTACAGACAAATTCAGTAACACCAGTAAACCCACTCGGTATAATCTTAGCCCTTTTTGTGTAACTCCATTTTTTGTACTTAAAAAGAGTTATTCACCCTTGCATGTAGTTCGGTTTCTCCCCTTACATCATGACATGACATCTTTTTCTTTCCCTTGCATGCATGCAACTACTACCAGATGTCCGCCTCCACATAGCCTGGTTTGGTCCCTTTCCCCCCAGATTCTTTTAGCTTCTGGTTCTTCCTTTCAGTTCCACGTTATACAACGAGCTACGCCGTTCACGGACTGTTACACTGCTTCCTCATTTCTATTCTACAATATTTTAACAAATTTTCCCACGTGCTGTTAACCAAGCTCTTTGTTCTTCCAGGCTTTGTTATTCTTGTTGTGTCCCGCCCTGTCCTTGCTCACACACCGTCGTAATCCACCCTTTGCCTTGCATGGAACTTGGTACGTAGCTTCCTTCTTATCTCCACTTAGTTCTTATATCTGCTTGCATGAGAGCACTGGTCTTCTTCTTACCTCCACTTAGTTCCTATATCTGTTTGAATGAGAGCATCGATCTTCCTTCTTACCTCCACTTAGTTCCTATATCTGTTTGCATGAGAACACTGGTGTCTGGAATCATGTGATTATGAGCTTTACTTCAGCTATGTTTTGCCATATTCCCCTTGCTCTTGCCAAGCTGGTGCTGTAATTCTTATTTCTTTTGTTTAGGATCACTAGCTCTTTTATTTCCTTTGTTCAAGGAGTTGAAAAGGCTAAAAAAGTAAAACGTTAAAAATTCAGAGTTCTGAAAAATTGGTGAATATGTTAATCGTCTAAAAATGGTGGCGAACAAGATGAAAGAGGTGAAGAAGCTCTTCACGTTGTTAGGGTGATTAAAAAACTCTTACGTTTGCTAACAAGAAAATTTGATTATGTCACCCTAGCCACTGAAGAATCAAAGGATTTATTGCAAATATTTATTGATGAGCTTGTGGGCTCTCATTAAGTTTATGAGATGTAAACTTATCGTATGGAGCATCTACCTATGCATTTAACACACGAGGCTAAATTTGTTGATTCAGTTCAATATGTATGGATGTATCCATTTGAGATATAATTATGGTAAATATTTAAATTGAAGTAATAATATGTTTTATAACAAAATTGTAATAACCCTATTCGTTAACGTAGATATTTGCGTAACTTGAAGAAAAATGTCAAAAATAATGCTAGAGTTGAAAGTTCAATATGTAATGCTTATTTAGTAGAGGAAGCAAGTAAACTTTATCCACATTATTTTGAGTCGCATGTTCACACAAGAGAAAGAAAAGTTCCTCACAATGATGATGGAAGAGGAACAGGTGATGCTGACGATAACTTATCTATTTTTACATATCCTGGACAAACATATATATGTTCAACAAGAAGAATATTAACAGAGGAAGAAATAGAGATTGCCCATGATTACATTTTATTGAACTGTCAAGAGATTTAACCTTTCGTGCAGTAAGTTGAAATTAATTATTTGGGTTTTAAAATTTAGTGTTATTCACAACTAAAATATATAATAAAGTTTTTAGATTATACGAGGAATGGTTACATGAACTAATGCCCGAGAAAACATAGAATGATATCAATAAAAAAGTTAAAAGATACTTTCCTTGATAGTTTAAGAAATATGTAAGTTTTCACTTACAATTATTGAAATGATTGATTTATAAAATTAAAGTGTTTAAATGACATTATACTATTTAATATGATAATTTTTTTGTATAAGCTTTAGAAAATTCAATAGAGAATAAGTTCATATGTGATTTTGTGAGAGGACCTTTGTAAATTGTTAAATCGTATTCGGTGTATTTCGTTAATGAATACAAATAGCATATAGAATATCAAGGTTATAGCGTGGCAACAGTAAATAGTAGAGTTTGCATACAGGGAGAATTGATGGATTACTATGGTAAAATTATTGAGATACTTGAAATTGAGTACATTACATTACCACTAAAATAAAGTGTGATATTTAAGTATGACTGGTTCGATCTAACTCCTAATGTTGGTACAAAAGTGCATAATCAATACAATCTAGTTAAAATCAACCAGTCAAGAAGATTTAGACAATTTCAACCTTTCGTGTTGGCAATGTAAGCGATGTAGGTGTATTATATCCCTTTTTTTAACTTATGACGAGATAAGTCAGATTGATTGACCGTTTGTTAAGTTAAACCCATAGGTGTTTTTGAATTATATGAAAAAAGAGAACAAAAAATTGAAAGTGAAACGTTTTAAGCAGATGTTTATAAAATAAATGCATATGTTACGTATGACAAGAATGAGCCTTTGAATGATCCAAATAATGAATACATTGAAATTTCATATAGAGAGGATGAGGAAGGCAAGAGATCTAAAGAGGACTCTAAGTTTGATTCTAATTCTTCAGAAAAAAGATGATGATGATAGCGTTTAATTTGTGTATGTAATAGAATATTATATTCAATAAATCAACTGTCGAATCAACAATATATATATTGAATTGAAATTGTTATATTTCTATAATATTCAATAAAATATGAATTTTAGGTTAAACTAGGTCATCAAAGAGAAAAAAAAATATGTTGCGACTAAGATTCAGATCATAATTTGATGCCACTTACTTTTCAAGTGAAGCATCACACTCTGCAGCTGCACAAAATCAGATGTTCTACCTCTAGCTACTACAATTCCAGATAAGACATCACCTTCCATACTTGCTACTATACTATCTACCATCTCCATACTGACAGAGGTATTAGGGGTAAACGATGCAGATGTAGGAAGCGGCCTCCAGTCTAGAGCTGATGGAGTTGATGAAAGAACTTATATCACAATTGTCAACAATCTGTAAGTGAAAATACATAAAATACCATATGTTTATAATTAGGTTATAGGTTTAAATTTAAAAATGATATAAATCTATTTTTATATTATGTTGATTCCGTCTAAACTGTGCTCAAGAAACATGACATCCAAATTAAAGGAGAAGATTGATCTTGAGGGTTATATATGAAAGAATATCTTTCAAGCGACAAAGAATTTTTATTATTAGGAGTTTGAGGTACAAAAATGAAAAAAAAATATTTTGTATTTTAATTAATTTTTATACATTAATTATATAAATATTTTAGGTTATAAGTACTTATCGTATATTTTTTCCTTTTTTCAGAAAGAATTTTTTGGGATTCTGAATTTGAAGCAATTATTTATAAAGTATGAGAGATACGAGCTCATATAAGTTATAGAAACTTTGTTGGAGCAATACACAAGACCGATGTACGACTTTCTTATATTTGTAAAGAAATATGGAGTCGTTGGTTGCAGTATTGGATATCACCTAAGATAATGTCCATTTTAAAACATAATTCTACCAACAGACGTGGAAGATCAGGGGGAGAGAGTCTTCCATTATACACTACAGGATCTATTACCCACCACGAGTACGTAGAGAAACTTATAAGTATCTACATTTTATACTTATATTTTGATTTTTTACTTTAATGTTTTTCAATTTAATTTGATGTGTGAATTTTGGAATAAAAATATTTGTATTTTAGATAATGTTAATGACACAAATATCTGATGCCATCTATGGTTGTATTGTTGAGTTACTTTATTTGTTCAACAGAGGGTAAATATTATAAAAATAACAAAAATTCTATTGAATTTTTTTGTAAATTATAGTTCACTTATAACATTTTATTCTAATGTGAGAAAAGTTTATATCAGGAAGCCTATACTTTGTCAGCTTTTTTTATACATTTACACTAAAAAGCATGACGATGTGACTTTTGTCAACACTAGATGTAGAGAACTAAACATACGTGAAATTTATGCTTTAATGATAATGCTTAATAATTATCACTTACTAACATAGACTTTGTCTTTTGATAGGACCAAATACAAGAAAGCATTCAACGACAGTCTCAACAGCCTAAAAATGTTGATGAGAGTCAAACTATTCTTCATGCAATGGGTGGTAGAGACTGTCGTGAAATAATCTTCAGCTTAAGTTCATTTGTGAATACAATTTATTCGCAATCTTCCATATCCAGTACAACAGTATCTAGTAGGTGGTCTGCATCCTATAAAGTCTATGAGCTTCGGAGCACAATACAGGCACTGGTAACTCAATTGCAACAGTCAATGTAATACATAACCCAACTCGTAATGAGATGGATGAGTTGAAGGGGAAGGGCAGTACCTCATCGCAACATTTAGAGCATTCTCATTCACTAAATGAATAACACAATTGTAGTCATTTTATATGAATTAAATAATAATTATTATAGATAATAATTTTTTATTATCAATTAAGATAATTTTTATTTTATATTATCAATAAATTTTCTATTTTAACAAATTAAATGTAGAAACAAATCAAAATATTATCAACAGATAAATAATAACTGTATAAATTATACATCAATTACAACATCATTAAAAAATTAAATGCAGGGAAAATTTTAAAAACAATATCAGTAAGTTTATTGACAGAAAAACAAAATCCGTCGGTAAAATGTAATAAATTTACCAACGGCTCGTCAATATCTGTCTGTAAAGTTATTCGTGAATTCACCAACGAATTGTGGTATCTGTAAGTAAGGTTACCGATGGAAACGACTTGTCTATTGCAAAATTTACCGACCGAAATAGATTTGTCGTCACTAAATTTACCGATAGCACAAAAATTAACATTGCTAAATATAACAATGGAATAGGAGCTGGTCGTCGGTAAATTTGTGACGGAAACTTTGTACTTTGTTGCCAATTATTATTTATGGTCGTTTCTTCAACAAATTATTTTGTCATAAATTCTATCGTCAAATCTTATTTTTTTTATAGTGCTGCCTTATTATTGTACTTTACACTTGTATATATTAATACACTTGATCAATGGAAATCAATGAAATACAGAACCTTTTTTAAAACATATCATTGTTGTGATGCTTTTCTTGCTTTAGGAACCGAACTAGCTCGCATAGAAGAGTAAATTAAACTGGGCGATGATTTTGAAGATAGCTGTCAGGCGTTTTAACGGAAGAACATTAGAAAGGGCAGGTGACAAACGTGTATGTATGACAAGACGATTCAAAATAGCTTACAGGCTTTTACGCTGCTATGCTGTGATCATTTATCAAATGGGCTCTTTTTCATCATTTTGAGCCGAGTTCGTTGTCACAGTAAAGCAGGTTTATGATCCAAGTGATTTGGACATTATAGTCCTTAAGAGAAAAATATTCTGTCTATAAACTAGAGTCGATCTTTTTTATTTTTCCAAGCCGGAATGTACTAGCCTTTAAACTGTGCACCCTCATTACTCTCAAAGATATACTATACTATAGTATTTAGTTATTGTTCATAACCCTAACCTGAAACAGCAGCTTAGCCACTAGATTATATTTCTCGTTTTCCATTATCGCCATAATGACCTTATGATATAGATTTGAAAAAAGTGATAAATCAGCTAGTGGATGGTCTTTGTTAAATTTTCATTGACCCTTCGTGAGAAAATGTTGGATAAAATTGCACTCATAAAAAGCCAATGTTGTTTAAAAGATGTTAACATCTCTTTAATTAACAAATAAAGTATATAAACAATCAAACAAAAATTTCAAATTACGAAAAGATATTAATTTAATATGTCACATAAGTATAATTTATAATTCATAAAAGGTAAGGAATGTAAAATTTAATACATTACAAATCTATGGTACAACAAAAAGATACACCCTAAATTGTAATATTATATTGAACTCCTAATATGACTATGACATGGAATTTTGTATAAGTTCAAATAGATCTAACTCAACTTTATGTTAAATTAGATTTTAAATTCAAATTACAAATTTTAGAGTATAATTCATAAAACTATATTTTTTTGATAAAAAATTAAAAAAACTCCATCACAAAATGATAAAATTTGCATATTTTATTTGATTTTAATTATAAAATTGATGTATAAGTATCAAAGTAAGCTAAAATAGAACTACATTCACAAAATTAATAATTTCAAATAGTTCTCGTTAATTTTATCAATAATATATTGATACATTAAAAAATCTTGTTCAGAAATTCAATCATATAAATTTTTGTGATAGCAAGTGGGGGTCCTCTGGAGTTAAAAGTTAGATTTCCAAATGATCAACATGGATATACTTCAACCATTACTTATCAAATAAAAAAGATAAAGATGGAAGCATCATAACTAACAAAACCAAAGAACATAATGATTAGGATAAATGGGGAACACACCACTTCTTTGGTGGACCACTCACTTCTGACGTTCTACAATAAATCTTATTTGTTCTCCAAGTGGGGGCCGGAAGACGAGAGCTGGGAGGTGGAGAAAAAGGAGCTCCTTGCCAAATCTCTGTAATTTAAAGGGTACATAATTATCACCCTCATCAACTTTGCACACTAATTTTCGAATCCCCTCACAACTTGAAAAATACAAAAGATCAAAACGGACATTGACATACAGATCCGGACAAAGGAGACCAAAATGATGTACAATGCCGTGTCAACCCCATCGGAAGCTTGTCCCCCTTGTGTACTCACTTGTAGATGATTTCCAAGAGCCACCTATCGACTTTTGGCTGCTCTTTTGGACTCGCGTCGGACCCATTGGAGATGATGATTGCAAAGTACTGGTCAATTAGCACCAAATTCATAGTTAGCGCTCTGGTTTATTGCCCAGGTAATATAATTATATTCCTGTAGTCCGCTTAAATAATTATGCACGATATGTCTCTATACAGTTTGCACTCAATTGGATCGATTTTCTACAAACCAGATATAGAGATCAATTTCATGAGTGATGACTTAACATATTGTCAATGAAATTGCATTAAAGGCCAGTATGTGTGTATTTGTACATTGCATATGGAAGATGGAGATAGAGAGAAGACTAATACCAACCTGAGAAAGTGTAAGGAGGGAGGGAAAGGACAGCAATGGGGGGCTGTGGGTCATGTTTTTGTGTTTGCCATAGTCAAACTTTATGGTTGCTCAAATATTTAAAACCCCACAAGCATACCTTTCTTCTTCCAACTTCAATGAATTAAAAGGAAAACCAGCATGACTATAAACTCCACCTTTTCAACGTTTTAGGATCACTTTTTTTGGATTTTCATGGCCGACTAGCGGCCACGTTTACAGTCCCTATATGAAGAGACCCATTACCCTCTAGAATCGATTCTTGAAAAAATAGATCATATGAGTTATGACCAATGACATGACGTTATCAATGTCTTAATTATAATTTTTCAAAGTTTAAGTTCAGTAGCTAGCTTGAGAACTTGTTTTTCTTTTAACTTGAACTAGCTACTACAGCTCGTATATTAAATAATAGAAGAAGGCTCAATTTAAAATTGTCAGCCGTTGTACATACTTTCATCATACATTTTGCTGGACATAAAGGATAAACCATCGACGTATGAAGCACTTGATAACTTTTTCTTTGTTATTGATTCGACGATATTTAATTAAAGAAAGGGTCTTGAGAAAATTTAACTAACCAACTCTATATTTTAATAAAAATGATACCTTATGTTATGACAAAAGCTCTCTAAGACGAGCGTCTTATTAAATGACCTTTCCCCTTGATTTTCATCGATCAGCTCTTTATCATCTATGCATTAGGTTTGCCTACCAAACTTGGAAGCCGATCCCTCTCTTTCTTCACGAAAAATAGTTACAGCCGTTATTACTTTTTCACATATATATAAGCTCCATCTGCATTACCCTGTAGAATGGCAGCGTATGCCTCGGTTGTGCAGCGACCAATCTGAGGAAGATAGGATATTGCGTTGCTTGTACAATGGTGACGGGAGTCGAGACTTTTAATTAGTGAATGCTCCAAATGAGTCTATGAGTGCTTGGCTGTGCAGTGTGCACATATCCATGAGGGGCCACAAGATTTGACTGGATATTTTTGTCTTCTAAAAGAGGAAATATAATTCAGTAGGCCCTGATCATATCTTGTAAGACTACTCATATCTTTCCCTTCAAATATGAATAGTGTTAGACCACTTGAAATTTTCTTTTATCTCTTACAAGCAAATAAAAAGAAAACCACCATATAATTGCTTGATTGTTTGGTTGACTCTAAATCACAGTCAGATTCTAATGACAATTTTGTTTTGTAAATTCTGTACGAAAATATATGTGAGTATACAAAGGAAGTGTCGTGGCAATAATTAGTTTGATGCCACTTATTTATCAACTTTTCTACTTTTTTCAGTGGCCTTGATATACTACAAAGCATTTGGAAATTTCAGCTTGAATGATCAAAGGAAAGAGCAGAAAAAAGAGAAGAAAAATAGGTCATGGAACGCTGTCTAAAGCGAGACATGACCATATTGTTCAAGAACATGATATAAACGTAGAATCACGCAGAGTCAAAGGTGGAGAAACCTGTTCATAATAACATTATTGTAACTCAAATTCAACACTTTAACCATTCAATCAAAAGAGAGTCATCTTTTCCTATTACTCGAATCCAATTCCATTTCTTTGCTTTTCTGCGTTAAATGTTCCATTACACTCCATATTGACAACTGACAAGCTCTTGTTCCACAAGTATTGGACTCCTGATTTCGACGGACCTATGAATATGCAAAATCTTTTGTGTTACCCTTGTCAGTAAGTTACATCGTAGTTTTATTTTATTTTTCATTGTCCATATAGGGTTTGCTCCAAGTAAATTTGGATACATGTAGCAGGAGCAACATGCCATTGAGTTAAGGCCAATTCCAATGTAACAAATATCCTAATTCCTTTATGTTAGAGACACAGTGTATCCTAAATGCTTTCTCTATTTTTAATGCTCCTCTTCGTTGAAGTACGTCGCAACTCCTACCCAAACTTCAAATTCTTCTCAAAATTTTTGGACTTAATCGATGGAGTCAATTGATGTAATTAATGAATTAGGTTCAGTCAATCTTGCATATATCTACTAATCTTTGGTTAATACTATAGTATCAATGTAAAAAAAGTTTTTAAAGTTAGGCTCTTTTTCTTAAAAAATAAACTATTAAACATTAATTTGTACTTCAGTAAAATTCTACCCATATTGTAATATTTTTAAAAGAAAGATAATCACGTATAATTGAGGAACTTCAAGTATACAAATGTTAATCATTAATAGTAACAAATTTGCTAGTGTTTGTGTATATATATATATATAGGAATTTGGAGACATAAATTTATAGAGCACATTTATAGAATTCCAAAAGAAATACGTATCTTTTGGACATGTATGGAGTTGAAGATGAAAGCCACAGTTAAACATGGTATTTTCACCCCAATGATCTAAAAGTAGAAACAGTATAAGAAAGAATAAAAGAATTGGTACAAATGTGGAAATGTGGAAGATGAAATAAAAAATGAAGTTGGAAGAATCCAAAACAATTGAAGTATTATCCATTCACTCATCAGCAAAATACAAAACCTAATATATTGTCCAATCCCGAATTCCTAGATTTACTAATCTTTCCCCTAGTCTCGTATTTGTCTCACCCTTGTGTATCTCATTCAATTAAACTTGTAGTCTATCTTGAAGACAGTCGAATAGCACATAAAAATGTCATTACTGCACATGCTTCCGTCCTCTTTAATCTTTTGTTTGTGTTTTCATTCATGGATCAGTTTCATACGCTAACTTAGAGCATTCTCAAAAATAGCTCCACAAACTTTCCCCGTCAGAAGTTTCTACCGAGCCGTCGGTCTGCGGCGATGTGATTCTTGGTGGTGAGATCATCATGGCTCCGGCCATGTCCACCAGTAAATTTGGCATATCAAAGAGTGCGTCTTCATCAACGAACTCGTCTACACTTACTGTCATATTGACACCATCGATTTCATCATTTACAGATTGCCCTGAGACCTCACTTTTTCTCATCATTTTGGCAGCAGTTGCAGCTGCATTTCTTATATCCGCCGATGAAGATGAAGCAGGAACAGGGTATGACCCAGCAGAATCTGGGAAGTTGAGAATGGCATCGCCGCCTTTTAGGGCAAGCACTGCCACGTCATAGGCAGCGGCTGCCATCTCTGGAGTAGGGAATGTTCCAAGCCAAATGCGGGTGGTCTTGCGTGGCTCTCTGATTTCCGACACCCATTTGCCACTTCGGCTTCGTATCCCACGATATATAGGATGTTTTCTGGGATAAGAAGAAGTTGCAGA
>JANIJH010000224.1:57879945-57894265 GCA_024520975.1 Erythroxylum areolatum | reverse complement strand
AAAATTGAAAAGTACAGTTGAAGCAAAAATGATATGGTATTTGAAGATACTGTTCTATGTTTGGGAAACATTCTTTAAACCAACAATGATTGAGAAATCCTACTTGTCAATTCTTTTAACCAGAGTTGTAGATGGTGAATTCACCTTTAGCCATCATTTAGTTTCCCAGGTACATTTCTTTGATTGCTCATATCCTAACTACAACAAACAGTCATAGAGAGAGATAGATAAGAAGCTGGTCAATAGTCCAAGTTACTTCTGTTTCAAGGTTGAAAGCTATGATGCATCTGTAAATAAGAATTTTTAAATCACTTTGAATAGCCAGTGTAGCCTTATTCAATGTGGGAAAGGAACATAAATAGACCATGATGCAAATTTCACCAAATCAAATTAATTCATGCAAAAAATGGATGCACCTTAGATCTGGATTGTTTTTGTCTTTTGGCTATTATGACCACAATACATCAAAAGGAATAAGAAGAAAGAGTATAAAGAAAAAGAGAAAGAAAATAACCTCTTAAACAAAAGATAAGAATAAGATTAGTTGGTTGTAAAAACTTCCCATTAACGACATAAGGTTTTTGGTTCAAGCAAACTTAAAAAGTTACATAATCATCATGGCCACTAGAGATTCACCTTACCTTGCTTCTCTTTTTGTTAAATTTGCTAACCTATGCCTAAAAGAGCCTCCTTTCATATATCTTAGCATCCTAATCACTGCAACTAGGGTCACACGTAGAGAATGCCAATACTAAATTGACAAAATCAGAATTATGGTAGAGCATAGGACAAATAGAACTCTATTATATGCAAGAAGAGTGGTGTCCTCAATCCTCTCCAACCACTACATACACCCACGCTGTGGTTCATAAAATGATTAACAAGGAGAATGAAAAGATTTTAAGGATTTTTTTTTATTTTGAAGAAGCTTACAGAAGGAACATTGCCAAGGTTAGTTGGAAAACAATGTGCCTTCTGTAAAAGTGAAGGAGGATTGAAAATACAATTAATTATAGTAGTGAGTTAGACTCTACTTGCTAAAAGAGCCTATGGACTCCTTCAAAATAAGCAATCCTTATGCATAAAATAGGTACAAGAGCATTACATTAAAAACAAAAACTTATAGATAATTGGATCTTTACATGCAAGCAAAACAAGCAATCTTGAAAGATGATTTGATTAATATCTACGGCATTTCATCAAACATATTATAAGCATTATCCCATATTCCCAATATTAACATACAAAGTTCTCAAATTAGCCACATCACATCTCAAGACATAAAAAAAACCAAAATGACGAAGAGAGAATGAGAGCTTACGTTTGATGTTGCCACGATAGATGATTTATAAAGAAGAAGATCGAAGGAACAAAGTGAAACGAAGAAGAAGAACATAGAAGTGAGTGAGTTCTCGAGGATGAAAGGAGTTTTCAGGGAGACTGTGAGACTGTGAGTTCTCAAGGATGAACGGAGATGGAGGTAGTTAGGAGGCTGACAGGCAGGTAGGGGCGAGCATACAACGGTGTGAGGGAGGGAGGCAGTAGGTAGCTGGGTGGCAGGATGGGCATGGCGTGACTTTCGTTTAATTAGAGGCAAAACAACGTCATTTTTGCTTGCAAGAAAACGATATCATTTTGTCTCATATTTTATTAATTGTCTAGTTAGAAAACGACGTTGTCTTACTCTTAAAGAAAAATGAAATCGTTTTATTGATGGAACAGATAATTTAAACATGAACAAAACAATGTTGTTTTGCAACAAACAAAAACGATGTCGTTTTGTTTGTGGCTCCTAAACGGGCCACGACCTGGCTTGGCCACCTTGGCCACAACCTGTGGTCCAAGTCGAAATGCCACTGGCCATATCCAGTGGACCCGTGGCCCAGCTCGTGGTCCAGTTTGACTGAGCTAAACACATTGACCATGAGTCGAGTTGGGCCAGGTTTATTTTGTCATGCCTAATTATACACTCCCAAAAACTGCTAAGGATTCCTAGATTCTACCAAATTTCGGATTGCATTTGAGATTAACAAAAAAGAAAAAAAATGTTCGAAGGCCTTTTCATAATTTATTGTTGGACCCCTAAATCTTTTTCAATTTTTAGTGATTTGTTTATTTAGCTTTTTATTTAGGTTTTAGTTGATTATTTAATTGTTTAATTATTTTTTGAATTTAGTCATAAATTTTGTGGCATGAATAGAGATTAGAAATTGATGGAAGGATTAGAATTAAGTTAGAATTAATATGGGAAGGTTAGAAGTAAGTTAGCTTAAATGAGTTAGTGGATGGATTAAATGAAAGAAGGGGCAAAATGGGAAGGACAGGGTAAATGAGGGGTAAAATGGGAAAAAGACCATTAAAAATGGTTTTGGTATTAGAAGAAGAGAAAAGTGTCGTGAGAACCAAAGAGAAAGAAGAGAAAAACGAAAATAAGAGAGAAGAAGAGAGGTTTCGGTGAAAAAGAAGAGAAGAGAAATCAAGTTTATTAAGGTAGGTTAACCATCTTTTCTTCATGCTTTATTAAAGGAATGAGTTATGTTGAGGATGAAGGAGTTAGAGAGCAAGGAGGTTCTTGTAGAAAGAAGATGGATTGGAAAAATCCAATTGATTTTAGGGTTTCTAAACTAGATCTTAAGTTTTCTAACCTAGATGGATTGTAGGTAGGGTAGATTTGAGTTTTATTTGTGTTTATTGTGATTCTCTGATTTTTCTAAAGTTTATAAATTTATTGGAATGTTGGTTTTGAATGGAACCTTGGTTGTTTTAGGAAACCAAGGGTATCCTACCCAAGAGCAAGGGGAAAGGCAAGCTTGACTTGGATTTTCGCAAGCCAATTAGGTGGGTAATGTATTTATTGTTATTGTATAATTGGGCAAATTCTTGCCTATGTGTGTGTATGTGGTTTTGCTTGAAATTGATGTGCTTGCAATTGAAATAATTGTGAATACTTAAAAATGCATTGTGATTATGTTATACCTTGAAAAAGGTTATGACATTTTGAATTGAATAAAAAGAAGAAAAAGCATGAAAAATATGAGAATATAATGAAATGAAAGAAGCATGAGAGTGTGAATTTGTGATTGACTAAATTGAGCATAAATTTGATTGTGTTTGGGCAAGAGAGGAACCATTTCGTAGTCACATGTATGTCGACGTAAAGCCTTCTCCTGGTTTCCCGCTTGTGGCAGACGAAATTCAAAAAGTGGTTTTGTTTTATTCACGTAGTAAACTTCGATTTCTCTGTTTTGTTCATGGAACCCTCGAGCCATTTGTTATGCATTGCATCTTTAGATGTTCAAGTATGGTGCATAATTGAGTGTTATGTTTAATGGCTGAAGTTTATGCTGTGGGTTAAGTTTGAGTTAAAATTGATCAAATGCTTAATTTGCTTGAATAAAGTGAGAATGCTAGATATACATGTACATATGCTTGAATATGTGGCCAATTGCCATTGGCTATATATATATATTAGCCACTGAGCTATGTAGCTCACCCCCATTATTCCCTCCTCAGGTGCAGATCGAGAAGATAAGTGATCCTTGTCAGGCATTTGGGCAAATTCCAAGATAGTAGCTTTTGTAACTAAGTTAGTTTGATCACTTTTGGGATAGCTTCATAAGGATGTAAAAATTGAGTATTCTGTATATTTTGTATCTTGGGTTAAGCCCTTGTTCAAAATATTATGATGTAATTAAAGTGATGTATGAGCTTCTGTTGCCTTAGCAAATGAGTTTAGAACTGAAAAGTCACCAGGTGTATGTGTATGCTTCTTTGGTAGTTGTACATTTTATGATCAAAGTATTTCATAGGCGAAATTAGTTAAAGTTGTCTTCTTAAAAGTTGTAGCTTATCTTTCTAACTTTCTAATGATATATAATATGGAAAATTGGGACATCAGAGTTGAAAGTTATGGTCTTTATAAAAGGGATGCTCATAAGCATAGATGCATTGTCCGTAAAGATGTATCATCTATAAGAATGTATCGTCTGTAAAGATGTATCGTCTGTAAAGATGTATCATCTGTAAAGATGCATCTTCTGTAAAGATGTATCGTCTGTAAGGATATATCATCTGTAAAGACGTATCGTCTATGATGACGTCGCATTGTCTGTAATGATGTCATATCATATGTGATGACGTTATATCGTCTTAAGAGTTGTATTGTTTTAAGTTGACTTTGCTTCATCTTAAATTGACTCTACTTCTTCTTAAGAGTTGCATCGTCTTAAGTTGACTTTGCTTCGTCTTAAGTTAACTCTGCTTCATCTTAAGAGTTGCATCGTCTTAAGTTGACTTTGCTTCATCTTAAGTTGACTCTACTTCGTCTTAAGAGTTGCATCGTCTTAAGTTGACTTTGCTTCATCTTAAGAGTTGCATCGTCTTAAGTTGACTTTGCTTCACCTTAAGTTGACTCTACTTCGTCTTAAAAGTTGCATCATCTTAAGTTGACTTTGCTTCGTCTTAAGTTGACTCTACTTCGTCTTAAAAGTTGCATCGTCTTAAGTTGACTTTGCTTCGTCTTAAGTTGATTTTTGTTTCATCTGCCTTTTGCTTCGTCTGCATTTTGTTTCGTCTGCTTTCTTGTTTCGTCTGTCTTTTTGTTTCGTCTGCCTTTTCGCTTTGTTTGCCTTTTGTTTCGTCTGTCTTTTTGTTTTGTCTGCTTTTTATTTTGTCTGTTTTTTTGTTTCGTCTGTCTTTTTGTTTCGTCTGCCTTCTGCTTATGTGACCAAGACTTCTTCTTCTTTACACTATTCGTCTGATACCATCATCTAGTCCATTTTTTTGACCCTTCAGACGATAGAATTTGTCTTCAAGGTCTTCATGAAAGTGGTAGATATTGAAGTCCTCTTTCGAACTATCTAAAAAACACCCTAATCCGATATCCATAGTGAGAGTTATTTTAGATGTCCCAAAATAGGTTTAGTATAGTTAAGGGCAAGCACTGTTTTCGTCAATTGTCTCTGAATGCTTCCAGAAGCGAGGTCCAACATTGTTTGGTATCATAGCTTAGATTTTCCTAGGCTTAGAATGCATAGTAGGATGAATTGTTATGTTATGTGAATTGATTGATTGCATTAAGTGACATGCATATCATGTATACATGTAGGGATTAGGATGTTAAAATGGCATGTAGCTAATCGTTAGTGTTTCTATTGAATGAGTAAGATGCCACCTCATAGAAGGACACGAGGAGTATTGTAAGCATCGATTGCACTTGACTATCCACCAAAGGTGGAGAGTACTAATGAGTCTATAGCCTTAGGGAATGCTGAGGCTTCCGTAGGGCTTGGTAGTGAGCCCATTCGATCATAGACGCGGGAGTCTCCTCTTCTGCAGGAGCAAGTGCCTGCTCCATTAGATCCGAGGATGTTCCAAGCTTTCACTCAGGCATTTGAACAAGCTATAGGACAGATGCCGCAATTCTCTACTTCGGCCCCTGTCAAGAAGGGGAAGCAGTTTGACAAGCTTAGGAAGTATGGGACAGTGGATTTTTACGGGACAACGGATCCAGAAGAAGCTGAGACTTGGATGAGAAAGGTCGAGAGGATACTGGATCAGATGGACTGTGAGGATGAGGAGAAGGTTGTGTATGCTGCTAGCCTACTTCAGAGGGATGCTCTGCATTGGTGGGAGAGTGTGCCAGGTAGTCAGATGAGACCAACAATGCTCGCATGGAAGGATTTCTTGACATTGTTTAAGAGAAAGTACCTGTCTGAGGTGTATATTTAGCAGAAGCAGAGAGAATTTTTGAGTCTCACCCAGAGGGAAATGACGGTGAGTGAATACGAGCACCGATTTACACAGTTAGCCCAATATGCAGCTGAGTTGATGATGAGTGAGGCAGTTAAGTGTCGTAGGTTCGAATCGGGGTTGCATCTCGCTATCAGAGAGAAAGTGGTGGTGCAGAATTTTTATGATTTTCAATAACTGGTTGAAGCGGCTCTGAGGGTTGAGAACATCGAGAATATAAAGAGCGCAGTGAGCAAGAAGAGAAAGGGAGAGAACAGTTCAAGAGGGGAGGTGGTACTTCTATGCCTGAGAGGAGTGCTAGGACTTTCCTTATGCAGTATGAGGAGAAGAGTAGTGGGGCGAGTAGGCCCAAACCGATGAGAACTTCTACTGTTTCTCATCAAGGCTTTATAGCAGGAGGCAGTAGAAAGGAAGATGGGGATAAGCCACCAATTCCCAAATGTGAACACTATGGAAGGTTTCATAGAGGGGAATGTTACCGATTGACTGGAGCATGCTTTAATTGTGGAGAGAAAGGACACATGACAAAAGAGTGCCCTCAGAATGTAAGACATAAGAGAAGTCAAATGCAAGCTTCAAAGAGGGCTGAGATAGTAGGGCACAAGACTGCAACGGAAGTGGGAAGTTCTGAGGCAGCTAAGAGAGTAAATCCTCTAGGAAGACCAAGGGGGCAAGCACCAGCTAGAGTATTTGCAATGACGCGGGAGGACGTAGAGACCACTCCAGAAGTTATGACTGGTATGATTAAATTATTTGATGATGATGTGATTGTTTTAATTGATCCGGATTCTACCCACTCCGTTGTTTCATCGGGTAGAACTATGTATGGTAGAGATTTGAGTCCACTGGATACTCCTTTGATGGTGAGTACTCCAATAGGCCACTACATTGTGATTAGTCAAATTTATAGAGATTGTGAGATACATATTGGTGGGGGGCACATAGTGGTGGATTTGATTCCATTGAAGATGGGATGATTTTGGGTATGGACGTCTTAGAGAAATATAAGGCCAACATAGATTGCAAACAAAAGACAGTAGAGTTTGAGTTGGATAATGGAAGAAAGGTGATATTTATGAGAGACAGAAAATTTAGCTCATTGAGAATTGTTTCGGCCTTGATGGCAGAGAAAATAATGAGGAAAGGGTTTGAAGCATTTTTAGCCTATGTGGTAGACACGAAGGCAAATGGAGGAAAGTTAGAAGAAATTCCTATAGTCAAGGAATTCCCGGATGTCTTTCTCGAGGAATTACCAGGACTACCACCACCTAGGGAAATTGAATTTTCCATTGAACTTTTTCCAAGTACTGCACCGATCTCAATTTTGCCTTATAGAATGGCTTCGGTGGAATTGAAGGAGCTTAAGAAGCAATTAGAAAAGTTGTTGGAGAAAGGTTACATTAGGCCTAGGTCTTCAGCTTGGGGAGCTCCGGTCTTTTTTGTAAAGAAGAAGGATAGATGGTTGCGAATGCGTGTAGATTATAGGAAGCTAAATCAGGTCACTATCAAGAACAGATATCTGGTCCCATGCATAGATGATTTGTTTGATTAGTTGCAAGGGGCAAGGGTCTTTTCTAAGATAGATTTGAGATTAGGTTACTATCAGTTGAGGATAAAGGAGTCCGATGTGTCAAAGACTGCTTTTAGAACACGATATTGCCACTTTGAGTTCTTAGTCATGACTTTTGGTTTGACTCAAAGACTGCTTTTAGAACACAATATTGCCACTTTGAGTTTTTAGTCATGACTTTTGGGTTGACAAATGCACCTGTAGCTTTCATGGATTTGATGAATAGAGTCTTTAGGCCTTTTTTAGACCAATTTTTCATTGTCTTTATTGATGATATTTTGATCTATTCTAAGAGTGATAGGGAGCATGAGGAACATTTGAGAATTGCTTTGGAGACATTGAGGAAGAATGAGTTGTATGCCAAATTCAATAAATGTGAATTTTGACTTAAAGAAGTGACATTTCTTGGACATGTGATTTCAGAGCAAGGAGTGCATGTGGATTCGAGGAAGATAGAAGTGGTTATGAAATGGGAAACACCTAAGAGTGTAGCTGAAGTGAGAAGTTTCTTGGGTTTAGCTGGGTATTATAGAAGGTTTGTGGAGAGCTTTTCTATGATAGTAGCTCCACTTTCCAAATTGACGAGGAAGAAACAAAAATGTGTATGGACAGATGAATGTCATAAAAGCTTTGAGGGGCTTAAGTATAGATTGACGAGTGCACTAATTTTGACCTTACCTTCGGGTAATGATGGATACATAGTGTATAGAGACGTCATGAGGAAGGGATTAGGCTGTGTGTTGATGTAAGGAGATAAGGTGATTGTTTATGCTTATAGGCAATTAAAGCCTTATGAGATGAATTATCCTACGCATGATTTAGAGTTGGCTATCATAATTTTTGCATTGAAGATTTGGAGACATTACTTGTATGGAGTCACTACCAAAGTGTTTATAAACCACAAGAGTCTTAAGTATTTGATGAGCCAAAAGGAGTTGAATTTAAGACAAAGAAGATGGTTATAACTGTTAAAGGATTATGACTTGATGATAGATTACCACCCGGGGAAACCGAATGTGGAGCGGATACACTGAGTAGAAAATTGACTATGGCATATATGGAGACATTGTACCTTACTTTGCTGAAGGAATTGGCTAGACTTAATGTGACATTGAGGCAAGTCGAGCTTGACTATGTATTGGCTAATTTTAGAGTGAGGACAATATTGAATGAGAAGATTAAAGAGTTGCAGGAGCAAGATGAATATTTGAGAAGGCATAGAGAAGAGATTAAAAGTGGTAAACCTTCTAGAATGGAGATTAGAGAAGATGGATTAATGGTGGTAGGTAACTGAATGTGTATTCCAGATATGTTGGAGTTGAAAGAAGAGATTCTAGGTGAGGCACACAATGCGCCTTATGCTGTGCACCCAGGAAGTACGAAAATATATAGAGATTTGAAAAAGCATTTCTGTTGGAAAGGAATGAGGAAAGAAGTTGTAGAATATGCTAAAAGATGGTTAGTGTGCCGTAAGTTAAAGCTAAACACCAAACACCTTCAGGCAAACTTGAACCTCTGCTGATTCCAGAATGAAAATGGGAGAAGATTACGATGGATTTCCGGATGGGATTGTCAAGGACTAGTAAGAAACATGATGCAATATGGGTGATTATGGATAGGCTAACGAAGTTCGCACATTTCTTGCCAATTAAGTAGATAGATTCTTTGAATGCTTTGACTAAAAAATACATAGATGAGATAATCAGGCTTCATGGGATTCCAAGCTCTATAGTTTCAGATAGAGATCCCAGGTTCACCTCCAGATTTTGCGAAAGCTTGTAGGAGGCTTTGGGAACCAAGTTACGTTTTAGTACAGCTTTCCATCCACAAACTGATGGTCAATAGGGGAGAACAATACAGACATTGGAGGCAATGTTAAGAGCTTGTGTTATGTATTTCAAAGGTTCATGGGATGATCATTTACCCTTAACTGAGTTTGCTTACAATAATTCCTATCACTCAGGAATTCAGATGGCACCTTATGAAGCTTTGTATCATAAGAGGTGCAAAACTCCTATTTGTTGGGATGAGGAAGGTGAAAGGAGACTTGTAGGACCTGAGTTGGTGCAAGTCACAGTTGATAAGATTAAATTGATGAAATAGAGACTTAAAGCAGCTCAAGACAGAATGAAGAGCTACACTGATGCACATAGAAAAGAGATAGAATTTGAAGTTGGAGAAAAAGTGTTTCTTAGAGCTTCTCCATGGAAAAGGGGTTTTGAGATTTGCTAAGAAAGGCAAGCTTAGTCCGAAATACATATGCCCTTATAAGATCGTTGAAAAGATTGGGCCTTTAGCCTATAAGTTAGCTTTGCATCGGAATTATCTAAGATTTACAATGTCTTTCATGTATCGATGCTGAGGAAGTACCGATCGGATCCTTCACACATAGTTCAACCTTCTGAGGTTCAGTTAAGGGAGGATTTGATATATGAAGAACAACCAATGGCGATCTTAGATTTGAAGGAAAAGGTATTGAGAAATAAGATTGTGAAGCTGGTTAAAGTCTTATGGAAGAACTATTCAACAGAGGAGGCAAGATGGGAGCCTTTGGAAGCAATGAGTGAGAAGTATCCACACCTTTTGGTGGACTCAGGTAAGAATTTCGAGAACGAAATTCTTTGGGGGGGGGGATTTTTTTATTGTTAGACCTTGAATTTTTTTCAATGTTTAGTGATTTGTTTATTTAGGTTTTGATTGATTATTCAATTGTTTGATTATTTTTTGAATTTAGTCATAAATTTAGTGTCATGAATAGAGATTAGAAATTGATGGAAGGATTAGAATTAAGTTAAAATTAATATGGGAAGGTTAGAAGTAAGTTAGCTTAAACGAGTTAGTAGATGGATTAAATGAAAGAAGGGACAAAATGGGAAGGACAGGGTAAATGAAGGGTAAAATGGGGAAAGACCATTAAAAATGGTTTTGGTATTAGAAGAAGAGAAAAGTGTTGTGAGAACTAAAGAGAAAGAAGAGAAAAACGAAAATAAGAGAGAAGAAGAGAGGTTTCGGTGAAAAAGAAGAGAAGAGAAATCAAGTTTGTTAAGGTAGGTTAACCATCTTTTCTTCTTGTTTTATTAAAGGAATGGGTGGTGTTGAGGATAAAGGAGTTAGAGAGCAAGGAGGTTCTTATGGAAAGAAGATGGATTAGGAAAACCCAATTGATTTTAGGATTTCTAAACTAGATCTTAAGTTTTCTAACCTAGATGGACTGTGGGTAAGTTAGATTTGAGTTTCATTTGTGTTTATTATGGTTCTATGATTTTTCTGAAGTTTATAAATTTATTAGAATGTTGGTTTTGAATGGAACCTTGGTTATTTTAGGAAACCAAGGGTATCCTACCCAAGAGCAAGGGGAAAGGCAAGCTTGACTTGGATTTCTGCAAGCCAATTAGGTGGGTAATGTATTTATAGTTATTGTGTAATTGGGCAAATTCTTGCCTATGTGTGTGTATGTGATTTTGCTTGAAATTGATGTGCTTGTAATTGAAATAATTGTGAATATTTGGAAATGCATTGTGATTATGTTATACCTTGAAAAAGGTTATGACATTTTGAATTGAATGAAAAGAAGAAAAAGCGTGAAAATATAAGAATATGATGAAATGAAAGAAGCATGAGAGTGTGACTTTGTGATTGACTAAATTGAGCATAAATTTGACTATGTTTGGGCAAGAGAGGAACCGTTTCGTAGTCACGTGCACGTCGACGTAAAGCCTTCTCCCGGTTACCCACTTGTGGCACACGAAATTCAAAAAGTGGATTCGTTTTGTTCATGGAGTAAACTTCGGTTTTTCTATTTTTTTCATGAAACCCTCTAACCATTTATTATGCATTGCATCTTTTGATGTTCAAGTATGGTGCATAATTGAGTGTTATGTTTAATGGCTGAAGTTTATGCTGTGGGTTAAGTTTGAGTTAAAATTGATCAAATACTTAATTTTCTTGAATAAAGTGAGAGTGCTTGATATACATGTACATATGCTTGAATATGTGGCCAATTGCCATTGGCTATATATATATTAGCCACTGAGCTGTGTAACTCACCCCTATTATTCCCTCCTCAGGTGCAGATCGAGAAGATAAGTGATCCTTACAAGGCATTTGGGCGAATTCCAAGATAGTAGCTTTTGTAACTAAGTTAGTTTGATCACTTTTGGGATAGCTTCATAAGCATGTAAACATTGAGCATTTTGTATATGTTGTATCTTGGGTTAAGCCCTTGTTCAAAATATTATGATGTAATTAAAGTGATGTATGAGCTTTTGTTGCCTTGGAAAATGAATTTAGAACTGAAAAGTCCCCAGGTGTATGTGCATGTTTCTTTGGTAGTTGTACATTTCATGATCTAAGTCTTTCATTGGTGTAGAAATTATGTGCTGACTTCTAGGGAAAACTAGACTAATTGAGGCAGAATTAGTTAAAGTTGTCTTCTGGAAAGTTGTAGCTTATCTTTCTAGCTTTCTAACGATATATAGTATGGAAAATTGGGACATCGGAGTCGAAAGTTATGGTCTTTATAAGGGGGATGCTCAAGAGCATAGATGCATTGTCTGTAAAGATGTATCGTCTATAAGAATGTATCGTCTGTAAAGATGCATCGTCTGCAAAGATGTATCATCTATAAGGATGTATCGTCTGTAAAGATGCATCGTTTGTAAAGATGTATTGTCTATAAGGATGTATCGTCTGTAAAGATGCATCGTCTGTAAAGATGCATCGTCTATAAGGATGTATCGTCTGTAAAGATGTATCGTCTATGATGACGTCACATTGTCTGTAATGAAGTCAAATCGTTTTAAGAGTTGCATTGTCTTAAGTTGACTTTGCTTCCTCTTAAATTGACTCTACTTCTTGTTAAGTTGACTTTGCTTCGTCTTAAGCTGACTCTGCTTCGTCTTAAGAGTTGCATCGTCTTAAGTTGACTCTGTTTCGTCGTAAGTTGACTCTACTTCGTCTTAAGAATTGCATTGTCTTAAGTTGATTTTGCTTTGTCTTAAGTTAACTCTGCTTCGTCTTAAGAGTTACATCGTCTTAAGTTGACTCTACTTCATCTTAAGAGTTGCATCGTCTTAAGTTGACTTTGTTGCGTCTTAAGTTGACTATACTTCGTCTTAAGAGTTGCATCGTCTTAAGTTGACTTTGCTTTGTCTTAAGTTGATTTTTGTTTCGTCTGCCTTTTGCTTCGTTTGCAATTTGTTTCGTCTGCCTTCTTGTTTTGTCTGTCATTTTCTTTCGTCTGTCTTTTCGCTTCATCTGCTTTTTGTTTCTTCCGTCTTTTTGTTTCGTCTACCTTTTGCTTATGTGACCGAGACTTCTTCTTCTTTACACTATTTGTTTGATACCATTGTCTGGTCCATTTTTTGACCCTTCAGACCATAGAATTTGTCTTCAAGGTCTTCATGAAAGTGGTAGATCTTGAAGTCCTCTTTCGAATTATCTAAAGAATACCCTAATCTGATATCCATAGTGAGAGTTATTTCAGATGTCCCAAAATAGATTTAGTATAGTTGAGAGCAAGCATTGTTTCTTTGAAATGTCTCCGAATGCTGGGCTCTGGAAGCATGGTCCAGCATTTATAAATAAAATGTAACAGTAAAATCTTTATAGCATTAAAAAGAAGGCAGTAATGGGCTGAACTTGGCTTCAATTTCAGTAGGTGTGTTGGCTTAAGTTTTAAGATAAACTGTGTTGTTGGCACTAAGTTAATATAGTTTGATGGGTTGGGTATCGCTTGGGTCTAGTTCTGCACCATCCACATTCAATTATCTAAAACTTTTATAAGAACATTTTATTAATTTTGGTTAATTAGAATTTTCGTCTATTTAGTGTCTAACTTTATTATTTTGTGATAAATATCGTGCGACCAACAACATCTGGTTGAGCCCACCATAATACAACGACTAAAATACTAAAGTCTAGGTTTCCCTTCTTTTTAAGTATTAGTGTAAATTTTCAATTTTGTTTCAAATTTAGACTCTTTCGGTTTGCATTTTCACTATTTATTCTTTTGACTCTCTCTCTATATATATATATGCCCTAGCCTCCATTGATATTTATTCATAACAGTTTAAAGTAGGTAGTTACACATATTTGGTAAGTCTACGAGCTTTGGCTTTAAATATGAGGTATAATTTTAAGCGTTGGCTTTATGTGATAGAAATTGACCTAACTACTACCTTATAGTCGAATCAAAATATATAAATGTGTATTTTAATTTAAACTTGTGTCCACCATCTCTTATTAGGACAAGTCCACAAATGAATGTTAAAATCTTAAGCTTTTTATGTTTGATTTATTCAAGCCAGAATTTGGCTTTCTAACTTTACTCGCAATATGTAAGATTTAAATTCTTCTTTATATATATATATATATATATATATCTATAAAAGAAATAATAAGAAAGCCTTTAAAATCTTCAACACTAACATAATGTTATATATATATATCTTACTATTTCCGGTTCTGTGGAAGTTATATTTTAATTTTTAAATTTTTTGTCAAAATTTAAGTTTATTTGAAGATTTTCTACTATTTATTCTAATGTTTTGTTTGGTTTATGTTATGGAAGTAATTTTAATTGACTCCTAAATAAATAGAATGATTAAATCTAATAAAAAATTTGTTAAATTAAGTTTACATGACAATCAAATATTGCAGGGCCCGATCCGGGAACCGGATCCCAACCGGAAAAGCGAAAGACGGAAACGAATAGCGAAACAAATATACGGAAACAAAACGAAAACGGACAAAACGAATGCAGAAACAAAACGAAAACGGATCGAATCGAAAGTGAATCGAAACAAAGAAAGCGAAGGATCGCGTAACAGAAATGCAAATCGAACCGAATCGGAAAAACGAATGTATCGAACTGAAACACGTTCCGACATCCCGGAGAAGCACAAAGTATAGAAAGCTTATCGCGTTAGATAACCTAGACTATCCAAACCCGGTATAATTTTTTTTCTCACTTCTTACATCTTTAACCAATCTCATTCA
>JANIJH010000224.1:57788336-57813354 GCA_024520975.1 Erythroxylum areolatum | reverse complement strand
GTCAAATTTCTTAATTCTCCAAAATATAACACTTTCACTAATCATTTCTTGCTTTTCAACTTCTATTTCAATCAACTGGTTCATTTTGGCTTTCATAACTTATACAACTCTACTCAAATTTCAAAGTCATCAAAACCAATCACTTCATTTCTCATCAATCTCCTTTAAGCACAATAACATATATAACACAATACTTATACAAACATACTCATTTAATTCCACTTAATATTTCTAATTTCTACCGAAAGTTCAGGGTTTAACACTCTTCGAACCAAAACTCTTCCAAAAATCTAAAAGATCAAACATTAACTTAACTTGAATATTCACCAAAGAATGATTTTCTTGGCTTTAATGGAAGCTTTAACTTTCCTCTTCCTTTTTCCCTTCTTGATCACTCTCAAAATCCCTCTTGAAGGTTAAGAAAAATCAAAACCGAGCATAACTCTCCTTTTTCCTCTCAACCCACGACACTTCTCTCCCTTCTTTATTATTTTTTTGTGCTTTCACTCTTATTTCATTCCTCACTAATGTTTTTGGCTTCTAAAATGCAAGCCAACAATTTCCTCTTCCCATTTTTCCCCTCCTTCAAAGCCTTAAAACTTTCCTACTTAAGTGATCTTCCTAAACTATCCTCATGTAGCTTACTACCTTAACACTTTAATTCCCTTAACCTGTGTCATATTATCTTGCTCACATTAGCATGCTAATTAATTATAACATACATTAATCTAGCAAAACCCCAAAATTATCTAATCATGCTTATTTATAAAGAAAAAATTTTTGGGGCCAACATAAAGATCCTCTAACCTCATCTTTTGTTTCCAAAATTGAAAAACAGTGGCTAGGAGTTAAATAACTAAGGCCCTAACTCCATTATCTTATGAGACAAAGCAGGGGTACTAAATATAAAAAAGAAAATATTATTTCATTCAATAATACCTTATGTAAACCATATTGTTCCATTGTTTCACAATCTAGGTATTCACTGACTAAAAAGAAGGTCTCCTCTTCATGAAGAATCCTAGAATACTTTCCTCCTATTTCTTCATTACTTTCCTTAGAATGACAAGCTTAGGTGCAACAATGCTCTTACGCTTAGACATTTTTGGAGGACTTAAATGGTAATGCAAAAATGGTGAAGCATCATCTAGTACCTACTTCCAAGATTTCTTGGCAAAGGTATTACCTAAATATTTTCCGAAGTTGTTTCTAGGGTTAGAATTTTTTTATTGTTTGACCATCAATGGGAGTGTTAGACCCTAAAATAAGTAAATTGTATGTGTTGTACTTAAGAGTTAACTTGCAAAGAGTTATAGTTATTACGGAGGTTTTTAGATTACTTATGTTTTATTCTTATTTAGGATATGTTGAATTGGTATTGGGATAGGCTTCTTCAAGAAGACCATATAATTCCTCTTCAAAACAATCTAAAACCTACAAATTACAAGTTGTTGCAAGAAGTTGTAATTTACTTTCAAAAATATGAAACTTGCCATATGCCTTTTTTCATATAGAAATGATTTGTGTTTGAATGTCGTTTACATGTCAAATTTAACTTTTTTTTTTCATTAAACTATCTAAAATATCATTATTTTAATAATCTATTAGATAAATATCAATTTCAAATTCATAATAATATATTTCTATGTATTTTCTTAATATTATATAACATGGACATTTTTATGATTTTCAAAATTTTGTATCCTTTAAAAATTATAAGATCATTCATCTGGCATAGGGTTCAACAACTTTGCAACATTTTAGTTCAAATTAGGATGGCTAAACTTCATCACTCAATTAAGACTCAATTAGAATGATAAAGATGTGAACATGAACAAGTTAAATTTTCATCTAGTAACACAATTTATGGGACTTAAAGGAGAGAAATAAAGGGATATTCAAAGGAATAAAAGTCTAAAATGAAGCTCTTCTTCCCAGATGATTGATTCCACTATACTACAACTGATAGCTCATAATATCCACTTTGAGCATAGCCAAGTGCTAGTTGGGAATGAGAGATTGCTAACTTCTTCTACTAGGAATTACGAAATTTGGAATATCAAGGTTTAATTACTTTTTAAAGTGATCCTTTCCCTTAACTTTAGCCTTATTATGCTTAAATTTAATTGGAAACTTTGGCTTGGATTTTTTCATTCGTATTATAGGGAGCATGCTTCCACATTAGCTTTTATACTTTTTTAGACTAGTTTCTCATCATATGATGTATCTAATCCATTTTTAATAATTTTATTTTAATTTCTCAAAAGAATAAGAATAAACTTAAATATAGAATCGATCTCTCATACCAAATTTAATACATCCTCGTCAATAAGTTTGATGAGATTTGATATCAATATGACCAGATCTATATCTACTTTATAGAATCTAAGTAAATATATTAAAACATATGAAAGAATGATATGAATTTCCATACTTCCAAAAAAGGATTGGGTAATCTTTGAAGGAGATGGCCTTATAAGAGGGGCTAAAAGTCACCAGTGAGCCAGGTCCTAAGAGTTTAAAAGGAGCCAAAATGGATGGTATTATGGCTCTATGTATCAATTCTCCCAAGGTTCCACTATGATATTAGACCGTGGATGGTTTGAGTTTCATAGCTAACTCATTAGGAAAAACCTCTATGGTTGGATTCCCTAACAACTAAGATGACAAGTTATGTTATGCTAGAATATATGTTGAAGTGAAGAAAGTTTTAGAACTTTTAAAAGTCATTTTTGTCATGAAATTGAATGAAAGTGGAATGCTTGTTAAGGTTAAGATTACAATTTATTACACCAATAAAACCTATGTCTTATAATCGTATATGGAAGCTTACACAGAAGAAATTTAATATTGGTACTTATACTGAGCTTTCAAAAATTGATGGAGCAAATGAAAAATCTATTGGTTCTACTCCTATTGTTTTTAAAGAACTATACATTAAAATTAAAAGGGAAGATACTTATGAAAATTTAGATGAAATGACATCGTATGAACGTTGAAGAACACTAATTCACTATAAAAAAAAATATTGCACCAACACTAGAAGTAGTGAAGACTATGGAGGCCTCTAAAATATAGGAACTAGAGTTGTCCTATAAAGGAATAAATAATGAGCTTAACAAAATTGAAATTGTTAAGCTCTAGGCAAAATCTGAATGCAAGCTTAGGAAGTCTATTATTGGAACCAAGTCCCTCCTTAAGAAGGAGATTAGGAATGCAAAAAATGTAAGAATAAAAAATTGAGACAAAAATAAAATCGTAAAGAATTAAGGGACATAAATTGAGAGAAATTGTAAAGAGAGAAATGTTGTCTTTTCCCCACCTTAACAACCTACACTCGACATCCTTTCCCCCCACTCTCTAACAGCCAACCCTTAACCTCGTAACTACCTAAAAATAAACCTTCTAGAAATAGAAGCTTAACAGCAACCACTATGGGTGCAAATACAGAAGAACTCGAAATAGAATATCAAACCAACCTAAATACTACTCCTTCTACAATAACACTGACTCATATAAACAAACTCACCAATTCCCTCCCCTAAAAGGAGCTACATATAGGAAACACGAGGAGCCTAATAAGGGGTACAACCTGGAGCTCGATAGTTTGGAGATTCTGGAAATCTTAGAAAGCTTAGACATGTGGAGAAAAGATTGGCTTTCTTAGTAGTGCAAAAATGGACATTATCAACTTGGAGGAATATAGGAATGGTAAATATGAGGGTTAATAAGGATGAACTGTTTGTTTTTACATTCAACTATAAGGATAATGCATAGAGAATAATAGATGCAAGCCTTTGGCATTTGTTAGGACATCCAATCTTATTTTAAAAGTGGCATTCCAGAGTCACATTACTTAGGAGCAAGTTAGAAAAAATTACTCTATGAGTGAACTTCCACAAAGTTCACTTGGAGTACTCGTCTGTAGAGGGAATGAGTTAGTAATAAATGCATATTTGACGATAATTATACATCCATATTTAACACGTTTTTCTTAATTTTCTCCAAGTGCATTTACATGTGATAATTGCCTGCTTGGCTAAAAAAGAATAATTCAAATGAAATAATGGGATAAAATAAAGATTTGAAGCAACTTAGAATTATACGAGTATGTATATTCCCATGTAAGCCTCTATAAATGTGTAAAGTCACAATTTTGGGTGTTTTTGGAGATACACGGTCACCTACACAGTCATGTAAGTGACCATGTATCTTCCAAAAATCCAATTTTCATTATAAAAAGACATGAATAGAGGGAAAACATAAAGGGGTTGAATTATTAAGTAGTTTTTAAATGTAAGACACCTATAAACATGACAATTTTGATCAAGGGATGAAGAAAACATAAAGTTAACATCAATAGATTTAGAAAATAAGTACATCATATCCAAACTTGCAAGAAAATTCAATATAAGAGAAAAGGAGATTTAAAATTATGACTTCTTTATTTTCTATTAGATGTTTTGCATTTTTATCTTTAATTTCATTTTCTATGATTAGTAACTAAATTTGTTTAGTGTCTAGGTGTAATGAACCCTAGTTTGGTATAAATATATGTTTTAATCTTTTATTCAATGCAATTATATTTCTTGATTTATTACGATTCAATTATGTATTTTATTCTTATTCTAATATATCCTAAATATTAGGGCATGAATTGATTTCATATGATTGTGATTGAGAAATCATCTTTTATGATAAATCTACCATAATTGGAAGGAGTTCTATTCAAACCTAGAGATAAGCCAACATAAATCCTCTAGATTAGGTCAAACCTAATAGTAAAATTTATAAACCGATAAAGCAATCATAAGGGTTTTAAGTTGAAAGAGTTCCGTTAATCAATTGATGTATTAATTGTTAATAGTCTTGGGAGAGTTACTGACATAAGATAAGAATTTCCACAGTCCAATAGTCAATAATATGATTATATAATAAAAAGTTAATAATTCAAGGATTCTTGGGAGAATTCATCACTTGAACACTACTATTTGATATTGGATTTTCTTTATATTATACTTTTCCTAAGTTCAAAATTGTTTAATCTTAATTAGTTTATTTCTTTAGTTTTATTTCTAATTAAAAACCAAATTTAGATTTTTAGGCTAGAATAGAAAAAGGGTAACTAATAACTGTAGATTATAGTATATTTTATAGATGTTTAAGTGTTTCCTTAAAGGATTATCATATTCATAGATTTAGAATTGCATTATTGTTAGTGTTTACATGTCTTTTTAAGCATTTGACTAGTTTAGAGTAAGAATTTAATCTTAATTTTTTGTTTCAAGAGATGTTTGATGTGTTTGTGAGTGCATGACAAGAAATCAAGGAAAGGATAAGCAATAGATGTATGAGGCTGGCCAAGATCATGGCAAATGAACATTGCTAGTATGTACGAGGCCTTTGTCATGATCATGTCCCCATGCACAATCGTGACAAAGGTTGTGGAATCACATAGGTCACGATCATTGCAACTCGTGAGATTTTTGAAGTTTTGAGGTTTTATAGCTATTTTTTGGAACCAAATTAAACAAAGAAACCTAAGAAACTACCCTAGGAGCCTCAAAAACTATACAAAAGGCAAGAAAAATAAAAAATACAATAACAACCGTATTAAAAAAAAGATTAAAAAGGAGCCATTGAAAGAAGCTCCAAAAATTCCAAATTGCCTGATCAAGACTCCAAACAGTTTTTCTTCCTTTTATTTTCATTTATTTTGTTGTCTTGGATGTTTATTTGGATTATAAGATGTTAAACATGATTATGAGTTTCTAAATTCACATTAGGGATTGTTTTTTATGTGTTTTGATAAACTTTATTCTTGTTGAATTCAATACATCGATGAATGGTTTATGATAATTGCTATGCTTATATTTGGTAATAAATTAAAAGAGTGAATCAAGTCATCTGTGTTAAGGTGTGCAACAAGAGTTAGTAGTTTAATAGACTTGCAATTGTTATATTAATTAATGATTGGAGAGAGAGCTAAATTGCGAATTAATTATCCTAAGGATTGCTTCAAATCCAATTGAATAGTTAGGAGTAATTTTGTGAATCAAGAGGTTTCAATTATATTATCATCTATTTCAATTGGCATTACTTGATTAGATCTTGAGAGAGGGTAATCAAAACCTTAGGATATCTATAATCAAGCATAAATTGAATCATCAAGATAAAAGGAAGACAAAACAAGAATATAATAATTCCTAAGTTTCCAGCTTTGATCATATTCATTCTTATTGGCAGCTTAATTATTCAATTTTTTCGTTTTATTAGTTATTTAAATTTCAATAATTTATTTTAATTCAATTAATCTTTTAATACCTTAAATAAAGTGTTATTCAATTTGCTAGGTGTCTAATTAGTCCTCGTGGGAATGATACCATTTGTACCACAAGTTATGATCTGTACACTTGCATTATTAAAAGTTTTCTATATAAATTTATCGACAAGTCTTTTTGGCACCGTTGTTTAGAATTTTGTATGATCTAAATTCCTTTGATTTAATGAATCAATACCTTTTCTTGTAAGATTATGGTGTATAAACACAAGAATCACCCATAATTCAAGCAAAGTAAAAGAGGCATCAACTCTAGTCATCATAAAGTAAGAAAGAGATTCCAAAGAGATAAAGATCAAGAAGCAATAGAAAGGACAATGGCAGAGGAAATAAATCACAAAGAGAAGCAAAAGACTTTTTGGACTTCATAAGGTTATGATTCAATGCTAATCAACAAGGAATTACTAAACGCCATTGAAAATGAACATATTCGAGATCAAATTAGCATTGTTAAACATGTCGTGGACTAATGTACAGTTCTATGGGTTGGCTAATAAGGATCCCAATGCTCATCTGGATAATTTCTTACAAATTTTGTGACAAATTCTGCTATAATGGGATGTCAAAAGATGCAACCAGGATGAGAATTTTCCCCTGTACACTCAATAATAGAGTTAAGGCGTGGTTGAATTCACTCAACCTAGAAAACATCACAATCTAGGAGCAACTAGTGCAAGAATTTTTGGATAAGTACTTCCCTTTGACTAAGACCATAGGATTCATAAAGGAAATTACTAATTTCTATTAAAATAAAGGGGAGTCTCTATATGAGGCATGGAAACGATATAAGGAGTTGTAAAGGAGATATCCACATCAAAAATTGTCAAAGGAGTTCCTTTTGTAAATGTTTTATAATGGAATCAATCCTCCCAAGCATGGAATCATTAATGCAGTTGCTGGAGGATATTTAATGAGAAAAATAGTTAAGGAGGAGGATGATTTGTTAGAGGAGATGATGAATAATAGCTAAAATAGACAATAATTAACCTTTTGGGATCAAAAGAGTATTATTATAGATTCAGTGGTAACATTGTAGGCTGAAGTCACTAACCTAACCAAGCAATTGAACAACCTAAAAGCCACCTCTTCCTCTTTACTCAAAGAAATTAAGTTCAAATGTGAGCTATATAGACAAGAGAGCCATATGACAGCTGATTGTTTCTTAGTAGAAAACAACTACATAGGGCAACTTAACTATATGGGAGCATAATTTGGTCAAGGAGGCAATAATCTTTATTCAACCAAAAAAAAACTTAGGTGGAAGAACCACCAAAATTTCTCTTAGTCTAATAATGTAGGGATTCATTTGAGAACTCAAGGCCTACTGGGATTTTAGCAAAGACAAGTCTAGTTTATGGGATTCAAAGATGGACAAATTAACTGAGACTTTAAAAAAGACTAAGAAGAGGATAGAAATGAAATTAGATTAAATAGCTACGAATCATGCCTCTTCTATTTATAATATAGAGGATAAAATGGGCTGGCTAGTTAGCCAATGCATTATCTACACGAAGTGTAGGTTATCTCCCAAGCAACAAGGAAGCAAACCCAAAGGAGCAAATTACGGCTATCACTCTTAGGAGTAGGAAAGAGTTAGAAGAACAAGTAGAAAAACAAGCTAAGCCCCACCATGTAGAAGAGAAAGAGAAGATGAAAAAGGATGAAGAGAAGAATGAAGATCCTCCCTACATTCCTTCTTCTTCATATCCACCAAAAATTTTATTCCTATAAAGGTTTTAGGAGAACAAAATGGATATGCAATTTGCAAAATTTGTGAAGAAGTTAAAGGCATTGCATACTACATTACCCTTTGTGGAAGCTTTGGAGAGTATACCCAAGTATGCAAAGTTTCTCAAAGAAAAATTATCTAACAAGCAAACTTGAGATGATAACCAAACGATCTCTATGACAAAAGGCTGCAGCTCTATAATTACCAACCACATGCCTTCAAAGTTGAAAGATCCAGGAAGTTTTAATATACCCTATGTAGTTGTTAATTGAGAATTTTCCAAATATTTATCTGACTTAGGCATAAGTATTAATTTTATGCCTTTGTATATTTTTAGGAAATTGGAGCTAGGAAATGTGAAGCGGACATCCATGCTTATTTAGTTTATGGATCCAACTGTGAAGAAACTATTTGGCATGATCGAAGATGTGTCTATAAAAGTGGAAATGTTTATTATTCCTATGGATTTCATCGTTTTAGACTTTGATGATGATCGAAATTGTCCACTAATTCTTGGTACACCCTTTTTAAACACTAGAAGAGCTTTGGTCGATGTTTATGAAGGAAACCTCATCAATTAAATTAGTGATGGACAAGTAGAATTCAATATGAATAAGGTATTAAAGAATCCGAATGAGGGAAATTCATATATGAGAATTGATGTAGTTGAATCTTTAAAGGAGCATGTTCTCAGGATTTCAAACCATGTGCAAAAATGGATAGAAGCAAAACACTAATTCGAGACCCAGAGTGATAGTAAAAGTGAGGAATATGTCTAGCTAACAATGATAAATAAATGCTACTTGGGAGGCAACCCAAGAATTAGAATAGGTTTTATAATTTTATTTTTATTTCATAAATTAGCACGTTATGTTAATTAGGTTTTATTGAATTCTAGCATTTAAGTTTTTATTTTAACGTGATTAAAGTATTTTGATTCTTAAATCTCATAATTTTGAAGTTATAACAAGCTCTAGGGGATACATAAGGTAAATCAAGCCAAACATGGTAAAGGTGGCAAATTCCAGCCATGCCACGATCGTACACGGCGAGTATGGGTCCTTTCTATTATAGGTGAGGCTCACCATCATCGTGGCAGGTATGAATGCATACCAAACTCACGACATATGTACACAAGCCATAGTTTACCCTCTTTTCTAACCCTACCCCTTTAAATACTTGTTTTCTTTTCTTTCAACTAACATCCCATGATCACATGTTCTTGAGATCTCACACGTTCTCCAGATCACACACATATCTCTCGCCACTTTTCTTATTACAACAATTACACTATCACCACACAAAATATCTTTGGAATCCTACATTGATAAAAGGATACTTGACTATATTTTACCACTCATATTTGATGTATTTTGCTTGATATTTTACATTTTTATTATATATTTGGTACTTAATTTTCTCCAAGTATGTTTACAGGTGATAACTGCCTTCGTAGACTTAAAGGAGAGGAATTTGGATGAAAACACAATGTAAAATGGAGAATTGACAAATATGAAGGAATGCACGATTGTGTATATTAACCGTGCACTTTCCAGTGGCCATGCACTTTTACGATACCCAGTGAATTCTAATTATGCACGAAACGTAAAGAGACATTTTAAAAGGTGAGAAAAGGTAATCTGTAGGGATTCATGGAGGAAACTCTTAAAGGCAATTTCCAGAAATAGAGAATGTCCAGAAGGGATATTTTTTTTTCCAGAGAAGTAGGAAACATGAAGATTTCATCAAAAGATCCATCATAATACAAGTTCATGTCCCTAAATTGTAAAAACATTCGATATAAGAATAATCAAGGAGATTTAGAATTATGAACTTGTTGTTTTCTGTTTATTTTTCTTTCAATGTATGTTTGATTTCGTGTTTGATAATATGTAGCTAAACAACTAGTGAGTATTTGGTTACGTGAACCCTATGTTAATACTTTGATTCCTTTATTAATGTAATTGGTTTGATTGATTATTGTGATTTGATTATATGTTTTATTGATAATATAATTTCATAAGTAAAGACTGAGAAAACTTAGTGAGAATAGATCTACCGCAATTAGAAGGAGTTAATTGTAGCCTTAGAGATAGGATGACATAAACATTCCAGATTAAAGTCAAACCTAATAGAGGGACTCATAAATCAATAATGTAATCCTATAAGATTCAACCTGAGTAATTCGATTAGAGACCTTAGATTAGTTATTAGTAGACTCAAGGTTAGCTATTAGCATACCATAAGAGTCTCCACAGTCCAATACATCAACAAAACAATTGCATGATAAAAGATCAATCTATTAAGGGTTTAAATGGATTTGAACCTAAATACTAATTTCTGATGACGATATTTTTCTAAGTGAATTCTATTATCTTCGCATTCATTATCGTTTCCTCTTTCTTTAATTGTTTTAGTTTTATTTTATTTTTATTAAAAATCTAAAATTAATCCTTAGGCTAGATAACAGGGGACGATTAATTATTAATACTCAAAATTAGGTCAATCACACATCCTTTACTCAAGCTAACAAATTTTCTCACTGGTGCCAAGCTATGTTTGAAGGGTTCAATGCTCTCTATCACAATGCCATATGGACTCATGTTCCTCCCCCACCAAAGACAAAAATTGTCAACTGTAAATGAGTTTTTTGCACTGAACGGAATCTCGATGGTTCTCTTAAGCATTACAAAGCTTATCTTGTAGTTAAAGGTTTTCATCAAACCTCAAGCGCTGATTACATTGCCACTTTCAGTCCTATTATCAAACTTACAACTATTCACATCATCATTATCTTAGCCATGTCCAATAATTGGCCTATTCACGAACTTGATATTAATAATATCTTTCTTCATGGCTACTTATAGGAGCATGTTTACAGTCTCAACCTCCTAGCTGCATAGATCCACACCATCTTCACTATGTTTGTAGACTCCGTAAAGCCTTATATGGTCTCAAACAAGCCCCTTAAGCCTAGTTTCATCGCATAAGTCAAAATCTCGTTGATCTCTATTTTAAACCCTTAAATTCTTACGCCACTCTATTCATTCATAAAACAGCTCCCACACAACCTTTCTCTTTGTTTATGTGGATGATATCTTAGTAACCTGATCTTCACCCTCCTTCATCATAACACTTATCCATAATCTCAACTATAGCTTTTCTATAAAAGACTTTGGTCCCATTCATCACTTACTTGGTGTCAAAACTCACACCGCTTCTTTAGGTCTTCTTCTCACCCAAACGCAATATACCAAAGGTCATCTTCTTAGAAGTGACTTTGATAAATCTAAACCAGTTCATACACCCATCACTCCATCTCTTCCCTTGTCTAAAAATCATGGTGTTTCCCTCTCTGATCCTACTAAATATTATAGCACTGTTGGTACTCTTCAATATCTTTGTCTTACTCGTCCTGACATTCAATTTGCTATCAATAAGGTATTCCAATTTTTATAGTGTCCTATCGACATTAATGGTCTACAATGAAATGAATTCTATGATATATCCACTCCACACCCTCTCATGGCATTCATTTCACCAAATCTCTCAACATTTCTTTACAAGCTTATTGTGATATTGATTGGGCTGGTTGTCCTAATGATCATCGTTTTAAATCTGATTATTATAAATTTTTTGGGCCTAATCTTATTTCATGGAGCTCCAAGAAGCAACTCATTATTGCTTGATCTAATACTGAAGTTGAGTACCACAATACTGCTCTTGCTTGTATAAAATTATATTGGATTACTGCTCTTCTTTGTGAATTGGGTTTCACTAATCTTTCACCTACCTTCTAGTGTGATAATCTTGGTGCTATATTTTTAGCCTTGGATCCCGTTTCTCATGCTCGTATCAAGCACATTGAAATTGAAATTCATTTTGTTCATGATCTAGTCTTCAGCAAAGCTATACTCATTCGACACATTCATCCTCTACTTAAATCGTTGATATTATGACTAAAGCTCTTTTCTCTTTAGCATTTCAACGACTTCGAGATAAGCTCATAATTTCCTTCTCTCATAAGCTTGAAGGGAGCTGATAACATCTCAAGATCTTAACCACAAATATATTGTATAATTTGTTGTTATTTTTCACACACACACACGCACATATACACGCACACGCACACACATATATATATATATATATACATTCTACTGTATCCTTTAGTCTTATCATTTATTTTATTTATTCTTACCTAGCTGTCATCAAGTTGTAATTAAGGGATGTTCCTAAATTGATTATACATAACATATAATATCACTTCTTCGTATTAATTTGTTCTTTCACCTACATTATTCTACCATTATGACTTTGGGTATTTGTGTTTTTTTATGTACAAGCAACTTTTGTACAATATTTAATTAAGCAATGAAAATATGATTAATAATAGCTAGCAAGTCTAGGATAATGTTGATAAATGTAGCTCTATAGGATAGTGTTGGCTAACAAACTCTGCAAGTCTAAACATTATGCAAGTCAAGACCCACCACTTCGAGAAATTAATTATATATCTCCAATAAATGTATTTTGTCGCTTTACAGAATTAAGATTATGCCACACCTCGTATTAAATAAGGAAGTGGTTGATTCTTAACGTTTACAAAAATGGTCGACACTTGTAACCTCAATTCACACTTTGCTTTTTCCCATAGATTCAACACGATAAATCTTGGTGACATCGCTGTCTGTTTTTGGGATTTTATTTACTTACATGTAGAAATTTTCCGTTGCAGGCCTAGCAGTGACACTCTAAGCGTGTATATTCTTGTCAATCAAACATTCGCATCTTTCTTTCTTTTTTTTTTTTTCTCTTTTTGTAAAATTATTTCTCTTCTTAATGGGCCGTCTAAAACGCAACAATTTCAGGGATGTCCGAACACCTCCGTTGGAGCCTATCACTCCTTTAAATGCTCTAAACCTCACTTCTTCTCATTCAAACCTCCAGAACTTGAAATTTTCTAACTTCTCTCACACTTCATTCTTCTTCAGCGTCTCTTAAAAGTCAATAAACTCTCTTTAAATTCCATAACCATGTGTCAGTTACCTTCACCTCCTCATCCTTACAAGTGCAAAATAAAGCCATCGACCAAAGTACAAGAATCCGACATGGAAATTCCTTTGATCCCCCGGAACCCAACATCCCCCCTAAATCCAGAGAAAACCCATCTCGCTTTTGCAGTCAAAGAAGCCAAATGCATAGCCAACATATCTTTTCCAATGATAATCACTGGTCTTTTGCTATACTCTCGCTCCATGATATCCATGCTCTTTCTCGGCCGTTTAGGTGAGCTTGCTTTAGCTGGTGGTTCTTTGGCGATTGGGTTTGCAAATATCACCGGTTACTCAATTCTTTCTGGTCTCGCCGTTGGAATGGAACCTATTTGCGGCCAAGCTTTTGGTGCCAAAAGATACAAACTTCTTGGCCTAACACTGCAAAGAGCCATTCTTTTGCTTCTCTTGACGTCAGTACCGATAGCCATTTTATGGTTAAACATGAAAAAAATTCTTCTCTATTGTGGCCAAGAACATGATATAGCCACACAAGCACAATCCTATATTCTTTATTCCCTCCCTGACCTTGTTGCTCTATCCTTTTTGCACCCTTTAAGGATATACCTTAGAAGTCAATCAATAACTCTTCCTCTTACATGTTGTGCGAGCCTCTCTATTCTTCTCCATACACCTATCAATTATCTTCTTGTTTCCATACTCAATCTAGGAATCAAAGGTGTCGCGTTAAGCGCTGTTTGGACTAACTTCAATCTCGTAGGGTCATTGATCGTTTACGTTATGCTTTCTGGCGTATACAAAGAAACCTGGGTTGGGATTTCTTTGGAATGCCTAAAAGGGTGGAAACCGTTATTGGACTTGGCGGTTCCAAGCTGCATTTCTGTTTGCTTAGAATGGTGGTGGTATGAGTTCATGATCTTACTATGTGGGCTGTTGATAAATCCAAGAGCTACTGTTGCTTCAATGGGGGTCTTAATTCAGACAACGGCTTTGATATACATTTTCCCATCTTCATTAAGCTTAGGTGTATCCACAAGAGTTGGAAATGAACTTGGTGCCCATAATCCCAAAAGAGCAAAACTTGCTGCTATTCTTGGTCTCTGTTCTAGTTTTGTCTTGGGATTCTCGGCATTGTTCTTTGCTGTAATGGTGAGGAAGAAATGGGCAAGCATGTTCACGCAAGACGCTGAGATTATTGCATTGACATCTATGGTTCTGCCTATAATTGGGCTCTGCGAGCTTGGGAACTGCCCGCAAACAACAGGTTGTGGGGTTTTGAGAGGGACCGCTAGGCCTAAATTGGGAGCAAATATCAACTTGGCTTGTTTCTACATTGTTGGCATGCCTGTCGCCATTTGGTTAAGCTTTTACGCTGGCTATGACTTCAGAGGACTTTGGCTTGGTCTACTTGCTGCACAAGGCTCATGTGTTGTAACCATGTTGTTCGTTGTACTGCGAACCGATTGGGAAAGCCAAGTTCTCAGGGCCAAAGAACTTACCGAAAGTGTCACAATTCCTGATCCTAATGGCGCTGAAGTGTACGACACATTGAAGGGTGACAATGGCTCTTGCATTTTATCGGACCATAATTTATTAGTTTGATTAATGAAACTGCTAGCCGTTTTCACTACGCTGGATTGAGAGAGTTTTTTTCATTGATTATGGTTCTGTACAGGAATTGGGGTGACTTGGAACTGAAGTTCAATTCGGGGGAGCTAGAAGCTACCCTTCCTTTTTGCCATTATTTTTTGTTTGTTTTCTTGATTTTTTCAAATTTAATAAAAAAATATTTTTATAAAGTCATTAATTTCACTTCTGTTTTTCTATTCTTATTTTTAATTCTCTTATTTTCAAATATAAAAAAAACGTGATTGTTAATTTAAATGTAGTTATATTTTTATAATTGATAATAATTATATATTATATAACATTTAAAGAAAAATTATATTCCATTGATAAAAAATAAATAATTTAATAATTATTCTTAATTAATAAATTTATCTTTATTTTTATTATTAAATAAAATTTTATTTAAAATTTCACATATATATTAGATTTAAATTACATTTATGAATAATTATAAATTAAAATTATTTTATATTTAAAATTAAATTATTCATTTATACAATCTTAAATTAAGTTAGTCATAAATTCTTGTTAATAATTAATATTGAATAATTAAATAATACATATTTAATGGATACTAAAAAAATGAAAAAAAGAAATAGAAAACAAAAACTATTTTTATAATTATGAAAATAGGAAGAAACCAAAACTACAAACTCAAATAAACAGATTTTTCTGTTAACTTTAAAAAACATATTTTTTATTATTGAATTTGAAAATAAAAATTAAAAACATATATAGTTATTTTGGTATCTTTAAATTTTATAATTTATAAAACCCAGTTTTTATTTTCTGTTTCGATTTTTTATATAATCTAATTTACTATCAACTAATAAAAACTAAAATTGATGAATCAAGAAATATCTTTAAAAGATACAAACATAAAAGCTTCCAGCACAAATCTCTTACCTAGACTAATGGAGATAACACTTCAAAAATATGTTGATATAGAAGCAGAGACTGCTTGGTTTCTAATGATACTTTTCAGCTTAATGTTGCCAATTTGTTGGAAGAAAACATAAGTTGCATAGCTGCTGGTCATTATTTTGTGTGTGTTAGAATTCAAACGTAAGAATATAAAATTACATATTTTGTTATAAAGAAAATTTGGCAGTTGGAGTTAATTGCTTCATCCTGTGTAATTCCACTTTTATTTTTTATTTTCATATTTTATTATAAAATTTCAATTTTCGATTTTATCATAAACTTATGAAAATTATAAATTTAGATACATATTTTGTATATTAATTATTGATACAAATTATGACAAATATAATTTATAATTTTTTGAAAAATAAAAATTTATCATCATTTAGTAACTTGTTTAACTATAAAATATATTAAAATTACATAAATTATTAATATTTATTGATAAATATTATATAACATTAAAATAAAATTTGTTTATAAAATTAACTTATTTTTAACTTTTATTTAATATTTCATTATTAATAATAACAAATGTGTAACTATATCTAAAAGAGAAATAAAAATAAAGAAACAGAAGTTAAAATCACAACCTGGCGTTGTCACCAAACGGTGGAAGTGGAACAGGAAAGTCTGCGAAATGCACCAATCGTAGAAAGGTTCTAGACTCTAGAATCGTCTTCGAGAGAGCGTTATACGTCCTATGGTGGGGTTTCGTAAGTGACTATTCAATTTGCAACTACCGACTCCGTAAAAGACCCGATCAATTGTGTTTTCGTGTGTTATTATGCGTCTCTTGTTTTTTCATCTATTTATTAATAATTTATATGTGTTTATTTTTATATGTTATTTTGTGTCCTTCTCCATCCATCAATTCATTAAGATCGATGAAAAATAATATTCCTTCTTATTCAAAATAAGTATCATTTTAGAGAGATGCACACTTATTAACAAAGTTAGTGAAATATTTGATATACCCTTATTAATTGCATGTTAAATTATCTTTAAAATGTAATCTATATAATTAGGATGTCAGAGAAATTAACGGGTAATTTTAGAAATAAAATTATAAACATGCATAAAAAATCGTGAATGATATTTATTTTTAATAATTAAAATCTCTCTAAAATAACACTTATTTTAAATAAGAGAAAGTATACGAAAACGGAACAATCACCTTATACCCAAAAGACCCGCCCTAGCTATATATATTTTTTTTTAGTAATTCAGAAAAAAAATCAATTAATAAGAGTAAGATATGTACATAGCGGTCTTTTACAAGCGACTCAGGAACACACAAAGTGAATTCAAAGCAACAGCCGATTACCGCCCTCGCTATATTCCTCTCCGGGATTCAAGTCTACACAGAAAGATCTCTCTTGTAGGGTAATTATAACTATTGTAAGTTATAACCATTCATTCAAATTACTTGAAAGGACTCTTGTGGGGTAATTAACCATTCATTCAAATTACTTGGAATCTTTCTACGCTATAAACAATTTTAAATGGATAGTTAGTCTAAGCCAAAATGAGGGTCTGGATGGATCTACTACAAATTAATTCAGCCAATGAGTTTATAAGATAGTAATCCACTACATTATTTCATTTCAATTTAAAAACAGATATTTATTATAAAAGAAAAAGAAAAGGATGAAAGAATTCTTATAGATTATTAATATTTAAATAATCCTTTTATAAGAATAATCAATTAAATAACTTATAAAAGTTTTTAAATAATGTTAAATTAAAAAATCAAAAAATAAATTAAATTTGAGAAAATAAAAGCCCAGATTTTTTTATTTTAAGAAAAAGAGCACGAAAACATAAGAGTTAACATCATTCATTTAAATAGGGTTAAGGCAGTAAAAGTAATTGTTTAAAAATGATATTTTAACCAAATAAAAGATTTATTATATATATCAGATACATCAAAGTGCTCCTATGGAACAATTCATATGTCTATGACTGTTGGATTTACCAACCTAAACTTGTGCTTACAAGTTAAAGATTCAACATATGGCAACGTTTAAAATTCAATTCTTCTTACAACAAAATACGCTAATACTTGATATTTATTTATCATTGTAAGGATTCGGTAAAATTGTTTCTTTGTGATCAAAAGGTCACAAATTTAAATTATGAAAACGCCTTTTTTATAAAATGCAAAGAGAAAGTTGCGTAAATTAATTGTACTAGAATTGTTGGTGTTATTGTTCTAAGAAAACTTTTGAAAGGTTGTTTTAGGGCCAGATGGTTATTTAGATGTACTCTTTGACAAGTGATTATGTGTATAAGAGACTTCCTTCTGTGCAAAAATCACAGATGCGAAATTATACACAAAACTAATTTACCACAAACGTCACACCAGTTAATTGGCGTTGTCGCGTACAATTCAAATGCATAATGAAATCCAACCTCTAGCATAGGAATGGATTGTCTAGCTCCTCATTCTAAAGTGTCCTGCAGTACCCAAATGCAAATATCTAAGTAACTAACTCATGGGACGTAACTGTTGTAATGAGGCATAAATACCTGAATTTGGCATCTATGTAGGAATCATCATCATAACGTTGCTTGGAGGCTTTGCTCATCTATTTCATTCTCTACCTCAACTTGGAAACCACAATCCAACCCCAATTGTTGCTCTTTGAGATTTTTTTTATTTGAAGGGCAGCCAACAAGTGGCATTCATAAGTTATTAGCCTTGTCACGTGACGATTTTGCACAAGCAAAAATTTATCCTTTAGGCTAAAAGGGAACTTGATTGGGGGTAATGGAAAAAAAAAGTATAAGTATGGAATGAAAGCTCATGTTTGATATTAACAGAGGTAACACTTTCATTCTTCCATTTTCAACAATACTCCATTCTTCTGGATTACCAAAAGAATAGAATTCATCGTTGGCTATACTTCATTCTTATTTCTTATTATATTTATTTCTATTTTCATTCTTGTTACTTTCTGTAAATCACGCGCTCCTAAGATTTTCAATACTAGTTCTTGTGTAAATTAAATCAAATATCAATATGATTAATGAATGAAAGGGAATAAGTATATAATTGTCAGTTGAGTTTCATGTGCTTCATCATGGTTGATGAATTGAATTCCTCAATTTTCACTTTCATATGGGAAGAACGGGCAGTGATATTGCCAAGTTAGTATCAAAATATGTGAAAATAGTAAAGTCTTTAGTAGCCTTACAAAAATTATGTTGTAGCAATATTATTACCAAGAAGAACTAATTAATTACTTGTGTTTTTTATTTATTTTGCGTGTAATAAATAGAGGCTGGAAAATAAACCCAGTATCCATTCAGTAATAAAGTTAGTAAATAATAAATAAAGATTCCAACATCTTAGTTTGGATGTTTGACTTTGTTCGTAAATTAAGAGATGGTAAATCCTAGGAAACGGCAATTCCATAAGATCACCTAAAACTTCCTTTATAGGAAGAGACACCGAGGAAACGTTAATAAGATACAGCTAATACCTACAATGCCCCCTGGCCAATGGATATGGTCATCAATTCAATAATAATAAGTAATAAGAAAAACATGAATTTTTTTTTTTTAAAAAAAAGCAATTGCCATACCGTAAGACGAATTTTTGCGTCACCTGACTGGGCATGGGGTTGTTTCTGCCGGCTCACCCACCTCGTTTTGTCCAGTTGCTCGAGAAAAGTTAAACAGATAATTAATTATTCTAAATCTGAACTCTCTCACTCTTTTAATAAAACAACTGCGTTTGACTCGTATCAACGTGAATCGTGTGGGATGAGAAGATAGAACGCATGTTGATGATTACAGCAAACGTAAAATAAACGTGGCGACAAATTTCAACGCGGTTTTCGCCACGCCTTCTCCGGATGCGTTTATGTTCACATACCTATTATTATAATGTAAACAAGTTTTGGAGATGCGACTGAACATAAAGTCTTTACTTCCATCACCTTAGAACCGATTCGAGTTCGACGAAAGGACTGCTTCCCGTTTCTCATGGCTAATTCAAGCTCAAGCATTCTTACTTTTCAAAACTCATCTGACTTTTCCTTTCTTTTTTTTTTTTAATAGCATAAAACAACAGTTTAGATATCAAGCATATCAGTGTACTCGTGCAAGCATGTATCTAGTTTCCACGCATGTGAGGGAGATTTCGCCGACTTAGTACACCACTACTATCGTCAACTTATGAATTGGTCAACCAATTTCCTATGTAATTGCTTGCATTTTCAAATCATAATTATGTAATACTTATATGGTGCAAATGAAAGGTTATGAAAGGGATGGGAGGAAAAATAAATCGGATTCAAGAGAAACCATATACAATAAAAGATATTATATCTTAGATCAAATTTTTATGATAACAAATTATGAGTCTTATTTTCGTATGCATCTCATTTTATTCTTATATCTCTTTATGATGTTGAGCAATTTGTGAATTTCTAATACCTTTCCTTTACAAGTAAATATATGTCCACATCACATTAGCTCCTCTTTAACTATAGCTAATGCGATATCATTTGAGTCACTATATTAATCACAATTCTTTAGACCCAAATTTATGATTCTTTGTTCAATAGACTTAGTCAACCTAACTCTAATACTAATAGTACGTATGAACTATATCTTTGTACATAATTCAATTTATCTTTGTGCCCCTTTCCAATGTAGGACAACCCCTACTTATACATTTTAAACAACAAAGACATAAAAACCAAGTTAAATTATTGTTAAATCGTAAAATGTTCATAAAATAAATATCTAAGCTTACTATTTATGTCAATTTCATATATCCAAATTTTATTAAAAGTGGATGAGGGAAAAATTGTATGTGTAGACCATTTGATGGAGGATGCGATGCTAGATTAATTGAATCATAACCAAATTAAATGATGATCATTTTATAGAAAAGAAAAAAAATTGTGATGGCTTTAAACATCAATTGATGGTTGAGAAAATAATTATGATCAACATTTTGTTTTAGATTGAATTTGTACTAAGCCATTTGGGTTTGTCTTAAGTATACAATGTTATAAAAATAACTACTCGAAGGGATATATACTCTGATACTTAAATTAGTGAAAGTTGAGGGGTGATAAGGATATAAAGAAATATTTAATTAAGATTAGTGATAGTGCTTCTAAGAACTTAATTTGAGGTGTCTCCCTTTTATAGATAATCATCAAAAAGTGTAGTTAAACTCTAACTATCTTTAGTAAGTCTAGCTCTAACTTTTACTAGTTTCGATGATCTTTAATTGGGACTCTACTTCCTCATATGTACGAATCACATATTGATTTAACTTATCATTTTCGAACAATTAGGACTCTTATATAAGCCTAAAGTCTACATATCTAAAGAAGATTAATAGGTTTCATGCTAAATCAACATAGGCTCGACTTGTATACTCATTAGGAGTATATCATTTACCTCTTAATTTCTTATTAAAGTTTGAATCCAGAACAAAAATTTTAGTACTTAAATCTATAGGAATATCAACTTAATCAACATGATTTTTAGGTAATTTGAGGATCTCTGAATTAATGACCCATGTTTCCAAAGGTTTGAAATTGTTAGGCTAAGTTATAGGACTATTAGAGATAGACATGAAAGTATAACATAGTTCTTTGAATACTTATGTTAGGTTTCCTTACATAGGTCTATTTATGATAGATTGAAAATAGTTTTTGACCATTCATCTGTTGCTTACTTAAGCAACCATGTTAGAGACAAGTTAGTCATTTGGCACGAATTATCTCTTCGAAAATTTTTCTATAAAAATTTCCTAGAATTTTCCTTGTAGAACACATGTATCACAAAGACATTCTTGCTACTTATAAGAAGGAAAATTATCATTTAATCTTAACAATTGACTTAGTCCATGTTAATCTTCCATCCCTCTATATAAGGCGTAGGATATTGGTAGCTCAACTTTATCATTGTTAGGAGTTATTATGAGAGAAAGCATCCATACTCTTTGTATACCTACCTTCTTAATATAATTTAACAATAAGATGATTAATAAGTTTGTCTTCTTTCAACAGCTAAGATTATGTCTATTCTTTCATACCTTTTCAAGTTATAAAGAGTAGCATGGATGATAAGAATAGTTCAAAAAAGTGAAGCCATTGGTTTTAACTCTACTTAGCAATTGGGGGTATGTTGCCTCAAACTATAGACATAAAAGCCTCATATCCCTTAGGTTTATCTAGACAACATCTCCCTCCTTTGTAGACAAGGCCTTTAAAATATAAACCTAGCTTAATCAAGTATGGGAAGTGGCTATGTCTTTAAAACTCACCATTTGACTCCATACTTGAGAACTTCAATAAAAAAAATTGAAGCAGTCTTAGACAATAATAATTTGTAGAGTGTTTATTTTAATAAAAAGAAGGAGAAGTTTCACATTTCTAATTAGATTCTACTTAAGCACTTAAACAATATTAAGCTAATCCCAGTGAGGTGTGATTCTACTACAATTTGTTTAATTATTGACTTCAAATTCCTCTTTATCCCACAATCTTTCAAATAATATATGCTACAATCTTGAGCCATGGCTAAATGCATTTATAAGCATGAATCTTGTTACTTAGGTTCATCGTCACCTACCATATTATAGATGTGATCCTAACCATGTTTTACTTAAGTTTACACACCAGTGCTAGCTTATGAAGATGTAGAGTGGGTGGTATGTCCTAATTGTGAGTCTCAGTTATTAAGAGTTTTCCAAGAGGACTCCACTATTGGAAGGAAAATTTGGTCATCCTATCAAATGGTATAGCAATGTGAACCTTTAGGGTCTTATGTGGAGGCCTAGATTAGATATTTCTCAAACAAGATAAGAATTATAAAACCCTAAAGTTTCTATCCCAATAATTTTTCAATTTAACCATCTTTTTTTCTACCTTGAGAGACATTAATTTTCCAATTAAACCGAATCATGTTTGGGCATCTTATTGAGAAGAGCAGACATGTATGTCTCTTTTTTTTCATTCTTTATTGCCTATATTTTTAAATATCATATTAACATTCATGTTACTTATATGATAACCATGAACATGAATAAGATATTTGTAAAGAATAAGGTGACTTAAAAGAAAGGCAAATTGCTTTGTCTTCCAAATAAAAGAATAAGTAAAAAGTCATCCATGACAATGAAATCATCATCTTCAAATCAATTCTCCTTGAATTTCCTCTACAGGAACTTCTTTTGGACTTGGCAATTTTAGGCTTGTATGTTTTTTATTATTTTTAAGGAGCTAAAGGGACTTCTCCTAAATTTGAGGTTTTAAGCTATAAGTTTTGGTTTTATAGTAGGGAGTTAAAAAACTTTCTCTTGAACTTGAGTTCTTTAGGTCTATAGGTTTTATTTTTTGCTAAGAAATTGAAGGGTCTTATTCTAAACTTGAGGTCTTTATTCTTGTAGATTTTTATTTTACCCTATAAAACTGAGAAAACTTCTATTAGACTTAAGGCCTTTAGGCTATTGTTTTTTACATTAGGGAGTTGAAATAACTTCTCTTAGACTTGAATCCGTTAGGATAACATATTTTTATTTTAATTTAGGGAGTTGAAAGGACTTCTTCGAGACCTGACACTTTTAGGCTTGTTGATTCTTCTTAAGTCAAAGAACTTAGGAGAGGAGATTTCTACTAGACCTGAGACCTTAGACTTACAAGTTTATCCTTGAGTTGGGGAGCTGAAAATACTTCTCCTAGATCTAAGGCCTTTAGACTTATATGTTTTTATATTAATGAATTTCATATAAACGAAAATTAGAAGTGTTTTATTGCTAATTATAGTTGTATGTGTAAGTATTTTATAACTTATTCTAATTATAATACTTCCCTATATAAGTTTTATCTAAGATACGAGACACTGTTGAGCTATTAATTCTCTTGAGCTTGTAACTTTTAAGCTTGATTATATCTTTTATACAATATGTCGTTAATTAATTTGGAGATAAATTCCTTTAATATATTTTTTTTCTTTATGAGATTCAAAAGACTAGTCCTCAATTTGAAGATTTTGATAATTTTTCTTATAACTTCCTTTAATATGTTTTTTTCTTTATGATATTTAAAAGACTAGTCCTCAATTTGAAGATTTTGACAATTTTTCTTACAGACATTAGTTGTCTGACCTTTTATTGGTATGTTTTATTTCTTATTCTTATAACATCCTATTTTATTTAACTAATTTATGATCTAAACAAATTCAACTAGCACTCCTCATATGCATATGCTTTCAAATTTGGTAATATTAACTCTATAAGAATCAATGTTTTAGCTTTAAAGTTAAGACTGAATGATGTTTCTTCAGTGGACATTATTGGCGTTGTTTAGTAAGCTCATAATATATTATAAACTCTTAATCCTAAGTTCCTTTGATATCCTTGACTTTGGAATGCCTTGTAATATTGTTTTATTTGTGACTTCAACGAACCATTAGCTAGTCGGTATGCATTAAATATGAGGTGATGCTTAATTTAAACTCTTCGTAAAAGCCCATGAACACTTTATTATCAAACTAGGTCTTATAACATATAAAACCAATTAAGTTGGTCTTAGACAATAGCTTAAGCTATTATGGTGAAACAGTCACTTAATATGGTATCAAAGCTTTTGTGACCAAGTGGTTATGAGTTTAAATCTTACCATCCACCTATTATTTGGCACAAGGTAGAGTGAACCTGTGTAAGTTTCAAGCCCAAAGGGCTTTCACTTGAGGGGGTGTGTTAGTGAATATATAAAACCAATTAAGTTGGTCTCAGACAATAGTTTAAGCTATTATGGTGAAACAGTCACTTAATACTATAGTTTGTAGCTATTATTAATTGAAATCTATAATTGATTAATGATATTTTTCCTTAAAAAACCTTCGATCGGCTTTTGTGTCACACTAGCTAAGGTTTTTGCCTTAACTTACCTCAGAAAATAATCAACTTTAATAAGGATAAGTTTAAGTTGTCTTATTATAAGGGAAAATGGTCTAAGGAGATCCATTCCCTATTAGATGAAAAGGATGGTGCTTGATACTATAAAATAGTAGGTAACAATAAAATGATGCAAGTTTTACTTGTTGTAGTCTTTTTTTTTACAAATTCCTAAGCACCCTTTTAAATCATAAGCTAGAAGTATCCTTACCTTAAGATCCTATATATAAAGAATGATCATCCCTAATGGGTTTCACATACCCTTTCCTGAATCTTAATAAGGATATAAATTTTACTTGAACTTTAGGGATGTAGCTTAGATATTGTTGGGACCCGATCCGGAAACTGGATCCCAACCAAAAACGAAACGGAAAACGAATACGAAATCGAACGAATGGAACGGAAAGCACAAAGCGGAAGCAAAATCATAAGCGAATACGAATACTAAC
>JANIJH010000224.1:57777431-57788236 GCA_024520975.1 Erythroxylum areolatum | reverse complement strand
GTCCAACAGATATGGTAGGATAAAGGATCTTCTGAACATTTTTTGGTTTATGACCAAATATCTTGAGGCCTAGGTTAAAAGCATTTTTTATATTTATTTCAATTAATGGCTTTCCCTTTCATTATTATTTTGAATTAGATAAGTCTAATGTACTTTATTTTCATTTATGATAACTATTTAATTAATTTACTATGTTGTTAGCTCTTTCTACTCTTCATAAAAGAGTTTTCAAGAGATAACACTATTGTTGGCCCATATTTTTGATAAGTATTCAACTTTGAGATTATGGTTCTTGAGTATCAACTTAACGCTTACCTTTATGTTATTTTTATCTACCTGAAATTTTTCTTATACTTTATTAGTTTGTTTTCTTTTACCTCATAGGTATCATTAATCTAATTGAATACAAGTTATGAGTCTGACTTGATAGTTATGAGCCTAATATGAACTTCATGAATCAATTTTAGTACAAATAACAGTGCTTTATATTTTACCTCTTTATTGAATTAGTGTTACACTTTATATTGCATATTTGTTCATGTTTTTCCTTTATAATATATCCTTGCCCCACCATCTTTTTATCTAGTTGTGCTATCTATGTACATTATTTATATTGGGTGATTGTTTTTAGGTACCAAGTTTTTGTTGACTTTATTATCTTCTTCTAATTGTGTCAATATTTTCATTATGAGATCACCTTTAAATTAAAATGTTATGAAGCTTCTTAAGATGTACATGATGTAAAATTATCATAGTTCAATTGATCATTTCATAGGTCTTTCTAACTTGTTTGGTTTATGAAATAGTTGCCTTAGTAAAATATCAATATACACATTGTTGATGTCAGCTTGGAAGTAGGACCTTAACTTCCTGTACTAATAAATAGTGCATAAGCTACCTCTTTCCATCCTTAAATAGTTTAGCTTTAGCCTTTATAATATCTTAATCATATAATATATTAGCCTTTGAGTGTTATCTTCTTCCTTAATTAAGACAGGGTTAAGTGTTGTGCTCAAAACAACTATCTAGAGATATAGTGATTCTCTGACATATGAGATTGATAGTAATGGTTGAATCTTGAAGTAATTCTTAAATCCACTTTAACTCCTAAACTTTTAGACTAATATGATGAATGAAAATTTTTTAGAAATTAAAAATCATTAGACTATCTTAACAGATGTAATTAATTGTAGTGTATAAGATTTAAGACATAAGCTAATAACCCAAGCTAGAATAGGTTAATGTATTAACTTGCCTTTTAAGGCATTATGTCACCAAGGAACTAAAGATGGACGAATTTGGCTTAAGCTCAAGTGAATCTTGTGAGATGGAGGGAGCAAGTATTGCTCCATTAAATGCACCATACTAAGGCATGATGTTGTTGAGCAAGTTTTACAATTTATAAAACCCTCAATAACCGGAAGCACACAAGTCACGAATGTAGTATAAGAGGGATCGATCCCATGATGTAATATTCCATGTTAGGGGCTAGAATCCCATAATAGAGTATATGAGAGTGTACAGAGAAATTAGAAATGCATTTCATGCTCATGCATAATTGAATATACACATACATGTGAATAGTTATTTTTTTGACGTATTAAAATAATTATATTTGCATTCATTGACATTTTTGGGTATAATTGATTTATAAATGTGATTAAAATGTGAATTGTGGATTATTTGTATTGAAAATTTATTTGGAGAGTATTATTATTATTTCTAAAATTTTAGTAAATTTTAGGAAATTTTTGAAAATTTAAGGTATTTTAGCTGAGGAAAAAATGGAAATAAAAGATAAATGGACCAATTATAGTGTGACATGTGGCAGTCTTAATTGGGTGACAAATGTATTACATGCAATAGTGATATGTGGAGAGGTTTGATTAAGACATGTGGTTATGTTTATGATAAAAAGAAATTACTGTAGCTATTGTTGTTTTCTTCACCTTATACATTAACACTAAAATTCGTTTTGTTCATCCATCACCGAATCAGCTAATTGCTTCTGGTTGTGTATTTGGCTTTGGATTCTGATATCAAAGTAAGAACTTCAATCTAAATCTTGTGTTGTTACTCTTTATTTTCGTTATTTTGCATCTACCGAAAGTGTTATGAGTTTTGTAAAGGATTTATGTTGATGATGCTTTAGTGTGTGGAAATGGATACATGCATGAGTGGGGTAGGAAGAAGTCATTTCAGTGATAATTAATGGGTTAGAAAAGATGCAGAAAGTGTGAAAAAGAATGTGGAACAAGAGTGAAGGTGTAGAAACTCTTATGAAATACGTGAATGTAATTGTTGTCTTCGATGTTTATGTTTAAATCTTGGATTTTTGAACTGTTTGTGTTGAGCTAAGCTAAGGTGAAAGTTTGTGAAGTTGTTAACTGCAGAAAGATGTGAAAAGTAGGATATAGATTATGTTGAGAATTGTTACTGCTCATGAAAACAAAATTGTAGTAGAGAGAGGAAGTAGAAGGTGATGGTTTGCGTGTATGATTTTGGTTTTTGACGTGTAAATATGAACTAGAGTATTTTTACTGAACAACTTTGAGTCTTTTTGGCTATAACTTTTTCATCTGACCTCCAAATGACTTAAAACTTAAACCAATAGATTCCTAACACTTTGTTCTTCCTCTAGATGAAAATTTAGAGCCATCTGAATTCATTCAGGAAAGATTTGATTAATAGATTTAGGATGAAAATGAGGAAGTGTGTTGGAATATTATGAACTGAAAACTTTCACTGAACATTTTTCAGTATTTTGATTATATCTTGATCTATAGACTTCCAAATAAGATAATTCTTGATTTAAATAGAACTAGAGACATTTGGCTAGAATTCTATGCCCAAGGGTTTTGAAATTTATCTTGAAGTTGATTCTTGGCTTAGGCTGTAACACTACCTGTGATAGAAATCATGCCCTGTTATTATCAAATAAACTGTATTGAAGTAGATCGAATCTCAAAAAGTTGTAGCTTATTCTCTTAGATTTCAATTGGTATAAAGTTTGTAATTTTTGGATATTGTAATTGAGAGAAATGGGTTGTACAACTTTGAATGCATGATTATGCCCTAGCCAAAATTTCAAATGTACTCAAGCTGTAGTATTTTAAGCATAACTTATAGAATAATAAACCAAATTGCATGATCTTGGTGTCATTAAAAACTTAAGGTACATGGCAACAATTTTCTAGAAGATAGTCTTACACCATTTTTCTTATCATAATGATCATGTAAAGTAGACCCGAAAGTCTATGTTAAAAAGAAAGCTGGAATAGTTAATGAGTGTATGAATTTTGACACATTTGGAGTACAATTGATCTTTGCATCGGTTTATTATAGACGTATACCCGGGCTTATGTCATTGAACATGCATGTTACATGATACATTTATAAAAATGCATATTCAGTTACATGAACAATGTGGTAACATGAAATTATATTTAATTGCATATAGAAGAGCAAGTAGAGCGACCATTTCTAGATATTACCGGAACTTCAAGGCAATAAGAAAAAAGGGAGCAATAGTGAGTAACCTAAGATGGTCTTACCTTAATTTGTTTTGTTTATTACTAAATTGAATTTGATATGTGCTGATTGTGTTCTGAATTTTGGACAATAATTGTCTGAGGCATTTAATGTATGTAAACATTATTGGAAGTGCTACTTGTATGTGAATGAGATTGACTATTTGATTCTCAACTGAAAAGTTGAATACCAGACCTAGCCCAATGATTATCGTTAATGCGCAAATACGAAAATGAATGTGATGACTCAATTGTGGTGTGCATTTCATTTTAATGCATATAATATAAAGGTAGTTATGACTGATGTTGCCAGTAAAAAAAGAGCTTAAAGCTCAGACATTCGTAATTAGAGCCTAAGGCTCAATGTGTTTAAAAAGAGCCCTGTATGCTCAACGGATAAAGGACAATATGAAAGAGCCCGATACCCATAACAGATACGGGACAGTGAACAAGGAACACAGTCACAATAACGTAATAAATGAATTGATTCTTATAAACATCACATTCAAATATGACATGAATAAATTGAATAACTGCATTGTTATGATGACTTCCCTTGTACGAATATGTGATAATGAATGTTATGAACTTGTATTTAAATTATGAGATTTGTGAACAAGTGATTCATAATATTACTTGTTGATAACCATGATGATGTGAAATACATGATAGCACGAATTGTATAAAGTATGTCAAGAGTGAACCATCGAGGATGGTTACTCTACTAAGTTCGCAAAAACTCATCAAAATTGCAACATTGACAATTTTATGTTCAAGAGAGTGACGACCTAGCTTCTAAAACTGTATAGAAGCGATTTTGTATAACTTTTGGAGTTTAGATATGGCTCAAAGGTCAGTCAGTTGGGACTTAAGAAATATTTTGTTTTAATTTTTGTTTTATTTTCCTTATGTATGTAGCATATTATGTAGACTGAGTTGTAAACACTTTAGGATGACATTGTAAAATATGGATGGTGGTTAATGCTACAATGTGAATTACAGTTTGAGAAATTAAATGAGGAAAATTTTGATTTTCAAATAATGTGTTATTTATGGTATTACAAGCCATGTGATATAGTGAAGGTGAAATGGTTAATACACCTTTTCTATCGAGCATGTGCACGTGTGTCTGAAGGTTGCACGTGCATGTGTGAAATGGGAGTGAGGTGCTACACACTAGAAGGGTGACTAATCTAATTCTATATTATCTAAGGCTAAGAAAATTGAAATAACATAGATAAAATTTCACAAGAAAAGTATATTTGAGAAATTGATTGGCAAGAATTGTAATTCATAAATTAACATAAAAAGAAACAAAATTTTGAGCAATACAAAAACACAATGGAAATCAATCAAGAGAAATTAGCAAGTAATGAGAGAGGAGATTTTACCTATCATTAATGCTAACCTAGCCAATTATCTGTTATCAGAGTTTCAGTTCTAGGCTATTGAAGGGTCGATTACTCTCTCTCAAGTTATAATAGTTAATCTCTAAATTATAAACCCTAATCGAATTATGGAATTTCTAGTCCCTCAATTTACAAATTACCCACAACCCTAATTAAATCGAAAGCTCCCTACTAACTACCAAGTCTCACATAGGATCTCTCTCCATACAAAAATTGATATGATTGATTATGTGGTCAATTAAATCGTCTAACTCTCATTAACCCAATTTAATCATTTTTATCTAGCTCACCCTCTCGGTTTATTACCGAAATATGCAAATACAATAATTAATCACAACACCCATTCAAATAAACATAAATCAACTAGATTAACATTAAATCTAAGCAAAATCTCGAAGGAAAAGTTAGAACATTGTTAATAACCCGAAATCCATAACCATACAACTCATCTCAACCTTACACATTAAATGAATAAAAAGGGAAATGGGGAGGAATTGAAACTTAGGTTGGATGATCTAGGAAGGCAATAACATCAGGATATCACCTAATCCAGGGAGTTTCGACATTGGAACCCTCCTCTTCTTCCTCTTCTTCTTTTCTCTCTCTCTCTTTAGGGTTTCCAAGAGTGGCTGAATGTAGAGCTCCTTTATAGGGTTACATCATAATGCTTTTATAATCTTTTTCAATTAAGGTAACCCTAGTGTCTTTCCAGGGTCCAAAATGTTCAAAATGTCTCTTGAAAACTCAAATCCGAAATCAATCCTGTGTCTGTCTGCACACAAGCCATAATCGTGGCCCTTAGTGGCATAATCGTGGCCAACTTGTTTGGCTCTCTATCACGATCGTGGCCCTATGCTCAAGCTTCTGTGACGATCATGGCCCTGGGTTATTACCCGGGTCTTGTTTGATTCTCCTCTGAATGCCCTAAAACACTAACAAACTCATCACGACACCTCATATATATATAATTAAAGCTCAAACACATGTTCTCACCTAAAAAACACTTTAAAAAATTTTAATAAACTAACACAATTCTTAACCTAAACACACACTAAGCAATCAAATTAACCACTAAACACACACTAAACTACTTACAAAAATACAATGTAATCTACACCTATCAAATCCCCACACTTAAATGTTTGCTTGTCTTCAAGAAAACAAAAACAGTCAAACAAATCAAGAAAACACAAAAACACTTATATGCAATAATAAGACAACGACTTCAACTTAGCGAAACAAATTTAACTATAAACACAATCCTTCAAGTCGTTCTAACTTATTAACAATCAAAATCCACATCTAAGTACCTTGGACTAAATATACAAACTAATCAAAATTTTATTGTTGAGTCTATTCACCCCTATCACTTACGCAGACACACATTGATAATCATTCAGTCAAAACAAAAGTGTAGCTATTCCTAGGTAGGCCTTCAAGAAAAATCAAGCTACTAATAAGTTTGGCAAGTTTTTATTTAAAAACATTCTTTTTGTTGATTTTTCTTTAAGGACATAAACCTAGTCTTTTTATACGGAGGCAAACATTTGTGATGAATGTCGATCCAGTTACTCAACTAAGTCATGTTGTTATTAAGATGCTTAGTTGGAATGTCATTATAGCCTTTTTACACGAAGGCAAATATTTGTAATGTGTTTCAATCCGGTTACTCAACTACATTACATTCTCAACTGGATACTAGCTCTATTCATAACCCAAAGGCCAGTGAAATAACTATTTTAGTAAAATTTATAATTTTTTTAAACACAAAATTTTGCCTACCTTATTGCTTTAGCTAATCATTCTCATGAAAATGTACCAGTAATGTCACTTATTTGATTGACCTAAAATTATAAAGGAGTATAGAAAATTCCCAAGGTGAATGGACTAACATCGTATCCTAATTAACCATCATTTTAGCCCTAAGCAGCTTAGGTCACTAATTTCACAAGCTAATAAATCTTCAGATCCTAAAAGACTATATTTAAGGCTAAATCTATCCCGTTAGGTCCTAGCTATTGACGCATTTACACAATTCACATCATACAACCTAAACAAACCATCATATAGTATGCAAAATTCACACTCAAAATAAAAACACGCAACCCTCTCCACACTTGAACAACACGTTGTTCTCCATGTGAGAAGGGTACACAAATACACCAGGGAGAAATAAAACATAATATATGAAAAAAAAATAAGAAGAAAGTACTAACAAAAATTAAAAGAGAAGGGTTAGAACACGAACTCATCAGGGTGACTAAGATGGGGATGGTGTCAGAGATGGAGACCCAATGCGCTTAATATCGAGCTCGATTCCCTTTCTTATAATTGATTCAAAGAGAATAAGAGAGTTAGCAATCTAACCATTCCACATCATTACAAGTTTATTTTGGAATTTCAAACAAACCTAACTACATATCAATTTAAATCTAACTATTAAGCGTGCTAATTTAGGGTTACTCGCTTGACCTTACATCTTTGGAAGCTCAACCAAGATCAGTTATAAATGGCTTGCTTCCACGCTTCTTGTTCATCATTAATTTTGTAGCCTATGAGTAAGCTACAAATTGCAGAATGATCAGAAAGACAATAGCGATAACGTTGAGAAAATCAATTAATTTCAGTAATATCCTTTTCACCAACAAATTGTCAATGAAATAGGGAATAATGAAACTACCTAAATCTTCTATTAAGTCTAGCAATTTATTTGGTAAAAGGGTGAGGTGCTCTTATTTTTCCTTCATCACTCCCTTTTCTTCTTCGTCTTTTGTTTCACAAACAAAGACTTTCATCGCTTCCTCAAACTCAATGTTCGTTGTCATCTGTTCTTCTTCCTCATGCTCCTTTAAAGATTTAACATCATCAACTCTTATGAATGGTATTCTTAGTGGGTCAAGCGGAGGAGGAACATAGGGAGGGTCCTCATTCTTTTCTTCACCCTTTTTCTGCTTCTCTTATTCTTTTATAGAATGGGTTTTCAACTAGTCTATCTGTTGGCTCTCCTAACTCTTTCACACTCCTAAATGTGATAGCCTTAACTTTCTCTTATGGCTATACTTCCATGTTGCTCAAAAGACTTCCCACACTTTTTGTAGATAATACATTGGCAAGTTATTCTACTTGAATCTCTAAGCTAATAATACAAGAGGCATGATGTCACGACCTAAAACCACATCGAGCACATGACAACCGCCGCATACCTAGGCTAAAGATACTCATGGTACACTTAACCTGACTATTCAAGGTTAACTGAATATCCTTTGAAAACATTTGGACAGCATAACGACTATATTTTGGAAATCCCAAAACTTAATTAAAATACTTGTAAATTAGTTTTAAACACACTTCTATATTCAGATTAAAACTTTACCGAGACTTTTGGACTTTTAAGTCCACTCAAAAGCATTCTCAACAACAGTACCAAAGATTCATACATAAGGTCTTTTACTAACTATAGGACATTCAAGAGTTAATTTATAAATTTATAAAGCATATCAACATAACCAACCTAATAAAAAAATAATTCATCAACCGCTATACAACAGAAGTACAAATAGAGACTACCCATGTGCAATAATGCCCCAAAAATTTCAAAAAACTACACGATACACTCAGAGCGTCAAGCTCACCAAATTAACCTGCATGGTTGGAAGGTGTAGGGGGTGAGTACATTATGTACTTAGTAAGCAGGAAAAATATATATCGCAAATAGAACTCAATACATACTAAGACGGTGTAGATAACCTATTAAGTGAACATACATGACATAGAATCACGTAAGCCTAGCCTATAACTCAACGTATACTGGTTAGGAACCACATAGGCCTAGCCTATTAATCACCCATTCGGTGAACATAGGTTCTAGTTCTAGTACACAAAAGCAGAAAAACATCACATGTATAAATCAAATCTCGTTAGAAAATAAATATTAGAATAAGCTAAAATAATCATATGTGTCGCCACTAGTTGGTCGAATTAGTGTGCACGCCTACCAATTTTTGATGTCGGCTCAACTTTCATCCATAATGAGTTGGACTACAGTCGACAAGAGAATCATAACCCTAGGTGATGACTTTGTCGGTGTCCAAATCCTAGGTGTGGAATCACCTGCAAGTCCTATAGAAAGACGTCAATACAGGGACTCGACTTTTATGTACCAATGTCAAGGGTATAGGGGTTGCTTAATCAATCGTGCCTAGCACACGATTGGCCAATTGTTACCTCACCAATCATAAAAATCATATAGAAATATTAAGTACAAAAGTAAGTAAGACACCATGCCTCTATTTATCAGTCTAACCAATAAAATGAAACCTTGTAATAACTCTAAGCCAAAAGAGAACAAAAACATGTAGGATACATGACTCGATCATGCATTTGTAAATTTCAAAACATTATTTCATGCAATAATAGTCATCTTTTGCACTCCAAAAGCAAAGTTATTCAAAACAGTGTCTTTCATAAATACATAAGCATATTAGCATGTTTTTGAGATTCAATTCTACCATGCATTACCTAGGTTCAAAATTCACATACAAGTCATCATACATGTCTTAGAGTGATCTAATCCCATTTGAGAAATATGGTTTCCCTAACTCACCTCTAAAGAAGGTGTGCACTCTCTTAATTTCAACAATTCTCGGTCCGAGCTCCTTGATTCATAGCTTCCGAGCCTTTATACTTAAAAAAAATAGAATGTGTTTACTACTCAAACATGTATGTCATATTTATACGTCATCACATAAGTGTATAAAACACAATATCACTCTCTTTAAGCGATAGGATTCAGCCATTAAACTTCTCACATGGTTACTTCCTTACTATTCATATTACCTTTTCTTTTGCATTTTCTAAGGAATTTAATACCTTTAATCCAATACTTACTCATTTCAAAACATAATTAAGCCCATTTTTATCCAAGCACATTATGTTATTATTCATCAATCTAAGCAACAATTCAAGTTTACTCTAATTAAACATGAAAACCGCTTTCAATGTATATCATTACGAATCCTTAAATCCTAAGTCAAGTTCACTTAGACATTTTATCAAACACCTAATGTGCATGACTTTCAAGTCCTATTTTCAAGACTTTATCATGGTAATTCATACTCCTATCTTGTTATATAAACTTCCAATTAACAACACATTTTACCACTCCATTCAATCCAATTCTCTTCATTTAAGCCTTATTCATCATAATTATACAACTCATCTCATTAATCCATTCCTTCTTCCATCATTTATACCAAGCCTATCCAACATGCTTCTTCATCATTTTTCATCATCAATTCACATTATATATGTACAAATAACACCATAGAATTCATTTAAATCATCAATTTCAAAAGATATTCAAAAATTCACAAACTTTCACCAAAAGGGGACATTTCGATTTTGGCTTAAAGAACCATCTTCATGACACATTTCATTCATCTAAACCATGTTTCATGCATATTCAAGCATGGAGAACAACATATCTTAATACCAAACTTAAAATCCTAATGTAGAGAGAGATAAGACAAAATTTACCTAAACCTTCCTTTGATGATATCTTTAATTCCTTTAAGAATTTCTCAAATCTAATGATAGATTTGAGTTCCTTAATCCCTAGCTTAGAACACCTTTATTTTGATTGGAGAATCAAAACAAAGGGGTGGGGTTTAGTAAATATGTAGCGCCCCCTCACCGTAGGGTACACATCGGGACGCCCGCCGGTCGCTCCGACACGTAACCCACGATGAAGGTGTACTACCGAACAAACCCACTAAAATCCACATGGCATTGCAATAAATAAAACCACAATATCAGAAATCACTAAATTTTAAAAATCCATAATATCAACCTCAATACAGATCATCCA
>JANIJH010000224.1:57562139-57585611 GCA_024520975.1 Erythroxylum areolatum | reverse complement strand
CCTACAAATATGACATTTCCATAAATCACCAGTATTTCCAATGTAAAAACATTCATAATTCTTAAATCAATCCAATTATACTCGAAATTATTCATGAATGCATGTACAATTATTTTCATGTGCAAATAAGTTCACTATTCATGTATAAGTGTAGGGCATATCATGCATGAACATGAAAATGCATTTCTAACTCTCATTAGTCACTTACATTTACCATTCTAACCCTCCCACAAGTGATGGGATGTTACACTAGTAGCAAGTTTCTTCGGTAAATAGTCAATTATAAGGTTAAAATAAATAGTACACTACAAAAATCAGAACTTTTTCAGTATTTAAAATACTCCAAAGAGCTAAAAGAAGCTACTCCTTAGTAAAGAATTTACTTGCTTGTGATTTAATAACAAATATAAACTTTTTAATTCAATTTCATATATCATCATTATCACAAATCTTTATCTTTTAAGGTAGCATAGTTTCCAAAAAAAATATTTTATTGAAAGTAGCTTTGAAGGTTAAGGAAAACTCTTAAGAGTTGAGAGTTTGGGGAAGTTAAGAAATTTTAGATCTTATTATCAGACCAGTAAAATCAAATATGTGTTAGTTTCATACTCTTCAAAGCCAAAGTAAATATACTTCTTAATGATATTATGACCGATGTAAGAAATAACACAAATATAACTCTCATCCACTCTCATCCATAAAGAAAGCCATCTTTCTATAAATTCAGTAACCTAATTACTAGGAAATTATACAAACCAATCCTAATAAAGAAGAGTTGAACCTGAAATCTAAAGCTTCTATTGCTTATGCTAGCCTCCCAACGGAGAATGTTATAAGTGAGGTAAAGGACAAAACTCCAAGCTCCCCTAATATTATTCAAGAATTACATTCTTATATCACTGAGATAAATGGGAAGAAAATATAGCAAATGCCCAACCTATTAACTCAATCTTGGAATTTACAATAAGGGATAAAGGAACTAATGTAATATTAGTAGAAAATAGAATTCACTCCACATTGCCATGTACTACCATTACACCTATATGTATATTACGTTGGAGCAAGTGGCTTCATTCTTAAAAGTGTTATTTTGTCATATACATAAGCCTATTAACATAAACATTCAGACGGGGATCACATAAGAGGCAAGCCAAAATACATATGTCCCCACATGGGATTGCCTCTCATGCGTAACCCATAATAAGAAAAGCAAAAGATACAACAAAAACTAATAGACAAAAGTAAATACGATCATTGAACCAACCAAAAGCAGATACAATTATTGAAGCAGGCAAAACGACATGCACAAGGAAATTGAAGCATACACGAATAAGAATCAATAACAAATACATGGAAAAGAAGCAACTAACATACAAAAAAATGAAGCAACTAAAAGTAGACATACATAGGTAGACATGAACAAGAAGCAATAAAAAAAGACATGAAAATAGCCAAAAGAAGATACAAAATTGAAACAACCTTTTGCCATACTAAACTCAATATGCTGTAAAGTTAAAAATGGTGAGGAATTCAACTGTAACTAGTGACAAACGAACGTTATAAACTTTAAGATAGTGTCGACTTTACTGGTGAGCAACAACGAATGTCAATGGATAATTGGTGATTATGAGGAAATACGATATTAACGGTGAAGATTGGGATTTTTTAATAGTTTCTTCACGACAAATGCTTTTGTTAGGGATTTGAGTTTTGCTTCTGTTAATAGGTTAGGTTAATTAATTAGTTTTGATAATAAATTTAATTAGTTAGGTTACTTGGTTAAGTTAATTTGTAAGGTTAATAAAGTTAGGGTTAAATTATCTTGTTAAGTTAATTAGTTAATTAGTTAAATTAATTTGTTGGGTTAACAAAAATTAGGGTTAAATTATCACAATGGGTCCCACTTTTTTAATTGTTAATTTTATTTAAATCTTATAATTTAAGCATATAGGTCCAATGCTAGCACATTAGATCCAAGTGGTAGCATATAACCCATTTCGACAATAAAATATTATAATCATATGACAGATCATCGTTGATTTGGCAAAAAATTGACAACGTCACATTGTCATCAATTCTTCTGTTAATTTATGATTGAACTTTAATATCATCAATTCTGTTAAAATTGTCAGACACATGTAAACCATATGGTAAAACATGTCTTTTTTGTCAAAAATGAAAAAGTTGTGATCAAATTTATAAGTGTTTTTTTTACCTTATATCCATGCATATAAGTTTTTAATCGGCAAACCATGCTACCGCGGTAAACTAACATGTATATTATTCACTTTTCTCATGCTTTTTTATCCCTACTTTCGTATGACATCAATATCTAATTTAATATGATATTAGAGTCAGGTTCCGAGATTTTATTGTTCATTAAAGATAAAACTTGATTATGGAAACTTATCCTCTATTCTCTATCAAGACACTAGGTTTGAATCTTTTAACTTCTATTTCTTCTTATTCAAATTATTTAGGCTTCAATTGGTCAATGATGATTTTTCTTTTTCAACGCTTGTTCCTATCTTTTATAACCATCCTCATCTTCTGTCTTTATTTCCCTCTCGTAAGCACAACATTAAGAGTGCCTTTACTATTATTTTTTCGTTCCCACAACCTAATAAGGGTGCTATTACCCTTTATTTGTCTTTCCCTCTAGCAGTCTATTGAGACTTCAGAGCAACGCCACCCACCTTTTATCTTATTCTAGCATAGCATGCTATTGAAACCATCATCATTACCTCTACTTTTTCCTTCTGGCCACCTATTCTATTTATTTCTTTCTTCCTGGTCACCATCAAGTCATTTTTGCCTATTGATTACAATATAGCATATCTCAACACCGACTTTATGGAAAAACAGAGACCAGAATCAACGTTTACATCCTTAAAAATTGTCCTGCCCTTTGAAACCCAACCACCCCAATAGGGACTAGGGAGTGGAATCCTCTGTTACTTTAATCCAAAGATCAACCTTACGTCATTCAATAAATTTCTGTAGGTCCCAGCAAATTGTGGCTATGCATGTATGGAACAGAATTGGCTACCGGAACAGTTGTATTCCTCCAGACGTGAGTGCTACGGAAACACGTTTTTACCTTTGACTGCACCATTCTCGAGCTCCAAAATAAATGATTTATTTAAATATTATTATTTGTTTTATAATACTATTAAATTATCCATAATATTTTTTATTTTTTATTTTTTATATTTAAAATGATATATATTAAAATTATTAAATTTTAATATTATTACATTATTTAAAAATTATAAATAATGTGACAATTAAATAATATTATTTAAAACAATAAATAATAAAATCCCATGTAGTTCGACCTAAAATAGACTAAAGCATTTGAAATGACTCCACCCAAAATCCCAAAATTACTCATATATGATTCTGCAAGTTTGGGGATTGTCTTACTTCCAAAGAAAAGCTTGGGGCTTCTCAGTTTGTTCTCTGTAGTTTATCCGTGAACCACGTAGCAACCACACTTTGAATGTTCTCCAAAAAGTAGTTTGCTTCTAGGCTAGAATGTTAAACTCGCATTATTTTCATTCAACTACATTTGGACACTGGAGTTGGAATTGATATAATTATAAGAAATACAGTAATACTTGAGTAAGAAATAAATTGTTTAGAAAATAATAGGATTAGATGATAAGTTAGATATCCAATTCCTTATTGTAAATCAAATGTGGGGTGTCAGATGGCAGAGTCAACGTGGACGCTTAATGCTTTACCACGAATTTAGTGCTTGCTTTGTCTGATAGAAAAAGAAATAGTTGCCTAGGGCATCTCCAACTCATTCCTTCCCGTCGTAACGGAGTAGAGTTTCCTTTACATTAGTTTTCACTCCAATCTACAACTTTATTTTTTACAATATTTTCAACATATTCTTTTACCTTTTATTAATGATTTTTACACTATATCAAATAGGGAGTGGATCATGAGAAATCTCCAACAAGTACTTGGGCATGATAAGTTGATTCTATGGCATTACCTGTTGATTCCTATGATCGTGATAAAACAGATCCCTTTTTTATGAACATTTTAATTAGTCATCCTCACAAGTTCGTTGAGTGGATACTGGTCATTGCCCTCGTCAAGAGCAACTCATCAGATGGAGCAAACCTCCCACTAAGTGGGTGAAGATAAACACAGACGGAGCATGCAAACGATCCCAGTACTCAGCCGTTGCAGGTGGCTTTCTAATAGATAGTGCAAGCTATTGGCTTGGAGGTTTCATATAAAATCTTAGATGGTATTCGCCAGTACTTGTGAAACTCAGGGGAGTTTATACCGGGTTCACATTCGCATGAAATCTAGGGTATCGCCGGATTGAGCTTGAAGTGAATTCTATTGCAGTGATCAATATCCTATTTTCCTCAGACAACCGCTCAAGGACTCTTAATCTCATGGTCATGGATATCCACGAACTGTTTACTCAAAACTGGATTGTTGTACATCAACATATATATTGAGAAAGTAATAAATGTGTCGACTGGCTTGCTATTTACGCAGCATATTTTGATATAGGAGTCACTTATTTTGATACTACATCCATTGGGTGCCACATTATTCTCCTAGAGGATATATCGGGGATCTGTTTCCTTAGACTCGTGTTGTAATATGTTTCATCTGCTTTCCTTTTAATAAAAAAATGATTTAAAATTGCTTTCCAAAATTAACACAACTTTACTTTTTCACGAATATTTTTATTCTTAATATGATTCTTATTATATTTTTATGTTAATAAATAACAAAATAATAAATAATAAATTTTCAATTAAACTATAATTTTGTTATCTGATAATACTAAATGAAATAATATATGAGATGTATTGCATTATTTTATATTATTTAATTATAGTAAATGACAATATAATTACGCAATATCAAACATCAAATTTTATCGAATTTTATAAATCAAAAACATTTTAACATTAAAAAAAGGCATAGAACATTCATTACACCAATAAAATAGAAAATATCGTCACTGAAAATAAACATAGCATAATCCACACTAATCCTCTGAATTAGTATATTGTTCCCATAAATGAACTATTAATGAATTTCTTAATTCTATATACGCAATTTTGTCCTTGACTTATTTATACCGGGCAAGAAATTGTTGAAATCGAATATTTTCATATGTTACCCTTTCTATAGTTGATTCTGGAGCTTTCATTACACTCGTGATTGGTCCATTTAGATCGCATTCATCCTCAACAATCATGTTGTGCATAATAATACAAGCAGTCATGATATCATGCAACACTTTTTTTTTAAAAAACGTGTCAATCCTGTAATAATTGCAAATCGTGATTGTAGAACTTCGAATGTACGCTTCGTGTCCTTCCTACGTGACTCTTGTCTCATTGCAAAATATTTTTCTTTACAAAACGTGGCTCATGAATTGTTTACACAATGGTGGACCATTTCGGATAAATCCCCATAAGCTAAATAATATCCCATATTATATTCTTTTCCTTGAATAACATAATGAGTAGGATGAGCAATACCTTGAGAAAGGTTAGAAAGTAAATGTGATGATTCCAAGACATTAATGTCATTATTTGTATCTGGCATACTGAAATAAACGTGTCATATCCATATATTATAATCAGTGATAGCTTCAAGAATAATAGTTGATGATCCTGAATGTCCAGCATATTGTCCTGATCAAGACATCGAACAATTTTTCCACTTCCAATGTGTACAATCAAGACTACCTAACATTCCTAGAAATGTTGCTCACCAATATGAAGAAGCCTTGGAATATTGTTAGCATTTGGTGATCTAACATACCCCTCTACAAAAATCTCGACAATGGCACGAAAAAATCTCTTAAACCTTCAATTGCTGTTGACTCACCAATTTTAACCTACTCATCCGGAGCATCCGCAGGTATACCATATGCTATCATCTGGAATGCGGCTGTTATTTTTTGTAGAATGGATAATCCAAGTCTACTAAGCTCATCTCTTCCTTGTTGAAAATAACTATCATGCTCTTTTACAACATCAGCAATGTGAAGGAACAAACTTCGAGACATTCAATATCGTCACCGAAACTTATTATCATTACATCGCTGATTTTTGCAAAAATAATATACAAACAAATAATGATCTGCAACTTCACGATTGCGGTTGATCACTATATGCCCTAGGATGGAGCCATGATGCCCACCTTGGTTGTTTTGTTGATTGCAACGAAGCTCAATTGCTGAGTTATTTTTTGTATCAAATTAGGTGTGGATATGTCATCTTCAAGCATCATCAACTTAAGTTTATCATCACTTGAAGATGATGACGATGAAGATAAAGATGAAGATGATAGCATGTCTTGGAATTTGATATCAAAAGGACCTCGAATATCATAATTCATTTCAATAAATTGATGCATATTTGATTTAGTAAAGGATGATATTTATATGGAGCTAAGGGAGAAGGTGCCTTGGGCCGATATAGTTTAGAGACAGGTATTATACCCCAAATCTGCTTTCTTCTTATGACTTGCTATTAAAAATAGGTTGAGAATTAAGGATAGGTGGTTTGGTTCTTTTGATCCTACTTGTGTGTTGTGTAAACTTGTAAATGAAAGTAGGAATCGCCTGTTTTTTGAATGTGAGTATTCCAAAGTAGTGTGGAGTTGGATAGTGCACTTGATAGGCACTTTGAATGTTGTATATGACCGGAGTAATGTGCTGCAAGAGGTTATTCTTCAAACCAAACCAGGGAGGTGGGATGGCTTCATTATTAAGGCCTCGTTTCAGGTGGCTCTTTACCACATATGGAGGGAGAGGAACAAGCCACTTTATAAGCAAGTCGAGCAAAATAAGTATGAGCTTATGGACTGCATTGTTAACTTGATAAGGGAGGCCATCATTGTGAATGGGAAGCAGGATTTTATACGACTAGCTATGAGGAGGCGTTGGTTTCTATGATTTTTTTAGTGGTTGGTTTGTTTTGTGCTAAAGGGAAGTAGGGGCTATTTTTTTTTCCTTTCTCTCCTTTGCAGGTTGTAATATATTGCACATTGTAGCTTTTACCAGATTTTGGTAATATATCCATTTCTTAAAATTTCAAAAAAAGGATGATATTTATAAAAGTTCTTGCTATGATTGAGATACTGACAAAATCTTTCTAATGGTTAAGTTTATGATGAAATCTGATCGAATGGTTAAGATTTAGATGAAATCCGTTAATTTTATCTAAAGTGGATAAGGTTGATGATGAGTTCTGAAATGATTAAGGATATAATCCATCTAACGGTTGAAATGATGATGAAATCTAATCGGACGGCTGAGATTAGGATGAAATATATCAATTTTATCTAACATGGATAAGGTTGATGATAACGGTTAAGATGATTATGAAATCTAATCGGACGGTTGAGATTTGGATTAAATATATCAATTTTATCTAACATAGATAAGATTGATGATAACGGTTGAGATTAGTACGAAATCCAATCGAATAGATTTGGATGAAATCTATCGATTTTATTTAACATAGATAAGGTTGATGATAAGTTCCCAAACGATTAAATTTGTAATCCATCTAATAGTTGAGATGATGATGAAATCCAATTTGATGGTTGAGATTTGGATTAAATTTAGCAATTTTATCTAACATGGATAAGGTTGATGATAGCGGTTGAGATGATGATGAAATCTAATTGGACAATTAAGATAATGATAATATTCATATACAGGTTTATAAGTATGAAAGATAGAGTGCCTAAGCAAATTATCAATTCGAACCAAGTATTTCCCTTTTCTTCATCCTAAATATTACATTCTCACAAGCACATCAACTCTTAAAGAAAAATGGCTTCTCGATCCATTGGATACAGCACTAGTGAAGATATGCTCTTATGTCGGATTTAAAAGGAGATTTCACAAGATCTGATTGTTGGGAGGCATCAAACTTTTGATCACTTTTGAGACCGAATTCAAGAGGCATATAACAACAAGGCGATTGATGGGTGGGAGCAACATAACAAGAGATCTTTACATGAGCAACGATGAAAAATAGCGTAAGCTATTAAAAAATTACGAGCATGCTTCAAACAAGTGGAAAATATGAATCCCAGTGGTGCATCCGATCAAAATATTGTGAGTTTCCAAAATTTTTAATTCTTCCAATTTTATATATACTTGGTGGCTGGATAACTAACACATATATATACATTGTTTGCAACTAGATTGTGCAAATGTGTTACTAATGCAAGATGTTAATTTCAAAATAGGTTTCAAATATGATCATGTATGAAACATTGTCAAAGATTTTGAAAATTTTAATGATGATGTCATCACACCAAGACAAATTTATTGGAAGCAAACTTCCAACTATGTGTCATCAGAATTCGAAAATCCAACACCGAAATCTCATGCACCAATATCTCCTGTGCTTTTTGATTTCAATATAAATTTGAATGATGATGAAGTCAGTGGCTCTTCACCTAAAAGGCCTATTGGGGTGAAGAAGGATAAAGTGAAGAGAAAAATGGAGAAAAAATCTTTCTTTGAGATAAATAATCTTAGAATTGAAAACTGAGAGCTTATTAAGTTATTGAAAAAACAAAGCGAAGACAGATAAGTAGCACTTAAAGTGACTAGATAGAAGATGGAGATTCAGAGACAGAAGTTGGCTTTGAAGTAGTGGAAAGAAGAAATTAAAATTATGTCTCAAGACTTGAATCAAATTAGGGATCTTGGTTGTCATGTTTATATTGTAGCTGAACAAGCACAGATTCTGGAACAATCATTGCATCAACCTCATCAACCATAACCACAACCAAACTCATCAAATAATATTTTTGGCGAGTATTTTATTAATATTGGTAGAGATGGAGTCGATCTACCTGATTATTAAATTTTTCGATCTTGTATTAATAGTAAATTATATTTTGCTTGTATTTTTTAAATTTAGTTCTACTACTTAACTATTAATATTTATGTACGTGTGTTTTAATTTAGTTTATCTTTGTTTGTAATTTATTATGCTATTCAACTATTAATATTAATATATTTGTGGTTTACTGAAGTTTTCTAATAGATATTTTTTAAATTATTTATTAAAAATATTTATTCATAAGTAAATAATTACAAAGTTGTAAACATATAATGAAAATATTTATAGACATGAGACTAAACCTTAAAATTATTATAAATTTATAATTACTTAAATAAACATATCATGAAAATATTGAAATATTGTTTAAATAATAAAATAAAAATGAAAGAATTAAAAAAGAATGAATGAATGAAAAAAGAAAAAAAAGGAAGAAAGAAAAGATTGAGAGAGTAAAAAGAAAAAAAAAGCTAAATTTTTTTAGAAAATATTAACCGTAATAAAACTTCAAAACGGAGGAAAAAATGTCGGTGGATTGGAGTTGATTTCTCCTGCATTTTGGTGTTTCTCCTCCCATTATGGAGATGGCCTAATAGCAGTCAAAGAATGTGGGTTGACTAGTCCATGTATTCTGTGCCGCGAGTTCAACTCACCTTGTCTCTCAACTACTACCGGACCCATGCATGTGGGCTCTAAGCGAGTCCACGAAAGCAAATACAACGTGTCAAAACCATATTGGAACTCAGAACTAAGTTCGAATCCCCGGAGCAAAAAGTAAGAAAGCCCCGATATTTATGCGTGCAGTGATTGGAGAAAAGGTCTCTTGGATTTACTCCGACTCGTTGACGCGAAAAAGAGTGGAAAGGAAAAAACACAATATAAGAACGTGAATCACCTAATTCATGAAATGTCATGACACGACATCACGTCCGGAGAGACGTAACACTGGAAGATTTCTGGGAGATCCCTAGATACGTTCTCAGGGTTGGAACCTTTGGTTTAACGCGTACCACTTACTGCTACTGTGCGTCTAGCTGCAGTTGCAGAGAGGGGAAAAACCTTTAACTGCTCTCCAGAGTCCACCCGTGAGCTGCTGAGCTGAATCTTGAATTGAATATTTATATCATTAATTAAATATAAACCCTAACGCTGCCAAGAACGTAATAGAATTGTCTCTATTGTCTCGTCCTGTCTTTTGAAGTCACGGAATGGAAAAAGAATAGGTGTTAGTGTTACCCTTAATTGATGCCTATTTCTGATTTGTCTATATTAATGATATGATTATTACTATCGATATACAAGATATCCCTAACTAATATCAAGAATTTTTAAAAATGAGTTATTATCTGTATGTATTGTTGTGTGTTACAATAAAGGAGATGTATTAATTTGTATACAAAAATATTAAATTAATTAGTAATTTTGTATACAACTTAGTCTACCAAAGATTTGCTTAATGTTGATATACAATTGTTCATGTTTATTAAATTAATTGGATAGATTGATATTCATTTTGTTTTAAGAATAAAATAAAATATATTAAATCAATATTTTAGTAAACAAATTAAAACATTTTAAAGAAGAAAAGGCTGCAAATCGTGATGTGACTGAGGAAAGACGGGATATGATATGGGGGAAGGGATTGGGTAAAAGCGTCATTATAGCAATACGGACCTAGATGCCACTCCAGTTTTCAACTTCTTTTGTTTTGTATTGTACTGTAATGTTATGTAACCAAACCTTTCCATCTCTCCATTTTCATTATACTATCGGTCAATGGTAACGTCCACGCTACACTTTCTTGTCTCTTATATAACCTCTCTCAATACTGATGTGAAGAACCACCATTTCCACTACTAGTCATCGTCAACGCCACAATGGGCAAAGCCTCACGGTGGTTCCGTACCGTTCTCGGCCTCAAAAAGCCCGATCACCCTCTTCCAGAAGATAAGCAACGCCCAAAGGAGAAGCGTAGATGGAGCTTTGTCAAGTCCTACCGTGAAAAGGATCATCATCAACACCAGCGACGCCACGACGCTGCACCGCCTAAAACCGGCGTTTCATTCGAGGATGAAGAGGACCCCTGCAAATACGCCTGTGCGGTGGCCGCCGCCAAGGCACAGGTTATGGAGAAGGCAAAGACGGCAGCACAAGCGGCCGCGGAGGTGGTGAGACTGACGAGCAACTCCGCAACGTACGTTGGCGGACGCCTTGGACTGCGTGAATATTTGGCAGCTGTAAAGATACAAGCTGCTTTTCGAAGTTATTTGGTTAGCTTCATTCTCTTATCATATTTCGATTTCATTACCCCAGCAATTTTATGCTTTCCAATTTTATTATTCCTTATAAGCAAATTTTTATCACCTTGAGTTTAAAACTACGTACGCTGAAGAAGCGTCACGTGTCCTGTTTATTACGTTTTGTCTTCTGGTTCTTCTCTGACATGGACATGCTAGTGTTGCTTTAAGCTTTGTTTCTTTCGTTTGTTTGCTAGATTTGCTAACGAAGTTCGTACCTTGATGTAGGTACCAGGTTCAAAAATTTTTACTTTGTTTTTTTTTTTGGATGTTGTGGATGTTTCTTTAATATTCTGGTTTAAGGGTTAGCAATCCATTTTCTGGTCTGTTGTTGAGATTGATTGATCGGAACGAATGAATTTGCATCGTCTTCTACAGTTCTTCCTGGTGGCAAAATTTGCCCTGTCCATGGTTGAAACGGTGCCGTATTATTCGTTGAATCTGGTGGGAAGACTGGAAACTTCATCGTTTTCACATTGACTTAAACCGGGCTGTTTCGCTTTGTCGTTTTACTTTAAACAACCTCACCCACTTGGACGTAACCGTTCATATTTCCCCCTTAGAAAAGTTGTCATTAATGGATTCTACTATTGTGAGGACTAGTCACTACCTTGCAACGGCGGGGGCGCGTTGTGCACCAACCCCAAAACCTCAGTAGGACCTTCTATTAATTTTCTCACTTAATTCAGTATCGGTCGGTGACGGAATTTGGATCATGTACTTACGAATCAAGAATAAGAACGGTTCCACTTGTTTGTTGCTATTTTGTGGGGTCGTTTAAGTGGCGTTGAACGCGGGGCCATATTCTAACAATTGTCTGACATCTCGGTGATTTTGGTTGGTTGATGAGATTCTTCTCTAGGTCTTTAATTAAGATCCTTTTGTCTAGTTTACAAAATGCAAACTTTCTATTATGAGTTGAAGTTGAAGGATTATTGAACTATGGTTGTGACTTTTAAGGATTATATTTGTTATTAATGATGAGGTTTTGGTGATGTGAACCGTGGGTCCATATAATAAAAAGTCGTAAATGTTTCCTCAAGCGCAGGTGGATGACTTTTTGGAGATGAGATTGGGTTGGTTAGGTTCTTTAATATGGTGCCACTAAAGACTTCCAGAGTCAAAAGTCTTGTATGTTGCTGCTTATCTTCTTGTTGGGGGTGGGCGGCTAGTGAGGCGTCTTTGTCTTCTTGATGTCTGTGTCAAATGGATTTTGGCTAGGAGATGATTGGCGCCATTTTCAAATTAGATGGAATTTTTTTTCAAATACCAAAATTGACTAAATGTGATTTGATATTCTTTTGTAAATGAGGACTGTAATTGACAAAGATGGATTGAAAATGGTAGGATTTTTGGCAATTGACTTGTATTTCTGTCTATCTGAAAGGCAAGAAGAGCTTTGCGGGCACTAAAAGCATTGGTAAGGCTTCAAGCATTGGTAAGGGGTCACATTGAGAGGAAGCGAACTGCAGAATGGCTTCAGCGAATGCATTCATTGTTGCGAGCTCAAGCACGAGCACGAGCACGAGCACGTGCACGTGCAGGACGTGCACCAATCTCTGAATCCTCACATGCAAGCTGCAAGTCCTCTCACTTCCTTCACCCTGTAAGCCATCTTTTTATGGTTTTACTTTTATCATTTATGAGAAGGATTTTCTGTTCTATCACGTTCAAATCAATTCATTGCATCAAGTAATGTGGTTATTAATTACCATCTGCACATTGGTATGGTGGCTACGAATTCCATTTCTGAACATTTATCTTATGGATATTTTTTTACTTATACAGGGTCCACCCACCCCTGAGAAATATGAGATCAGAACTAAGACCGGAAGAAGCCAATCATTGCCATCTGTGTTGAAGGTATTATCGTATGTAGTTTAAGTGGATTATTAGACCTTGCTATAGTGGCTAACTAATGTTCCTGTTTTCAAACATTGCAGAGAAGTGGATCAAAAACTAATGGTAGGGCCATCGGTGATCTGGAGAAACCACACGTGTCCTTTAATTGGTCAGAATGTCGAATGGACGAACAATCCTTGGAGCACCAGGTGTCTTTGCCGAGATCTGGAACTACAGAAACTGAGATCAGTGACAAGATACTTGAAATTGATAATGGAAAGCCCCACTTCACTCCTAGACGTAGAAATCCCTTCCACTTTTCTCATAATACCATTCCTTCTGATCAATACAGCCATAGCTTCACAACTTCAAAAGACTCAACAACCCATCAAACATTTCCGAGTCCTTCCTCTGGTGGGGAAATCCAATCGACAAGTCCTCTGAAACTCTCCGAAGATGTTGATGAGGTATTTTGCACAGCCGAAAACAGCCCACAGTTTGGGGGAATTGGTAGAAGCCCCTTCACTCCCACGAAGAGTGATAGCTCCAGGAGCTTCCTTAGTGGTTATTCTGATTTCCCCAATTACATGTCCTATACCGAATCTTCACGAGCCAAAGTTAGATCAGTTAGTGCTCCAAAGCAAAGGCCTCAGTATGAGAGATCAGCATCAGCGAAGAGGTACTCGGTGATTGGCTACGGTGAGCCAAGATCAAGTAGTGCACAGAGAGCGTCCAGTTTACATGCAAGCTTTACCAGCAAAGCTTATCCAGGGTCTGGTCGCTTGGACAGGCTTGGAATGCCGATAGGACTGCGATACTAAAAGTTCATTTTTCCAGTAATTCGGTGATCCGAGTAGCTGATGATCTGTCTAACTTAAGTAGCTAGCTAAATTAATATTCCACTTCTGGACATATTATCCAACGACTGTCATGGAAACTTTAGCTAACCATCATGCATTTCTTAATGTAATGCTAAACATCCAAGACAACTGTTACCGTACATGTACTAGAAATCCCGTTTATATAGTTTGAACGTAGAGTTGGAGATTTGTGAACCAACTCCTCACCATTTCTTTATTGGTGCCCCTAATAAGTTTTGGATATTTGGCCGTATCATATCTACTAGAATGGAATTAATTTGATTAAATTGTAAATGCCAATTAATTTCTCTCTTCACATGTTCATTACAACTCCAGGGAGAATAAAGGTGGGTTCATCTAATGCCTGATGCTATTACTAATAAATTAAGAATAAAGGTGGGTTCATCTAATGCCTGATGCTATCACTAATAAATTCACTCTGCATGTATGTTGCGCTTGGGATGCCGCCGTAGTAGATAGCTGGTAATGATACTCGATTAAGTTCCGAATTGATAGTTTTGATAGTCCTCTCCTTTTGAATCTGCATGCTCTTTGTTGAATCGGTGCTTATGGTTGTTTGCAATAATTAACCATAACCAGGTTTACATTCCTTTCACTGTTAAAAATAGCAGCAGAAAGTTCTGACTTCATTTCCACTAAGAAATGGATACGAACTAAAATGTTCAACGGCATAAGATGAAATGATTGGTCGCATAAAACATGTTATGTTGATCTACAATTGGGCAAGATAAGTTACAAACTGCAGTTGCGTTTACACTTTTATTTGGGCGTAGAATTTTAGACTTGTGGCTCTTTTTGATAATTAGCTTTAGTGAGCCCTTAAATCCTTTGGCCCCCTTTCTCTGGCCCGACCATGTCTTATTGGATCTAAGCCATCTATTTATGTGGGGCTCTTTTGGATAATTAGCTTCAGTGAGCCCTCAAATCCTCTGGCCCCTTTCCTTTGTCCCTACCCTGTCTCATTGGATATAAGCCATCTATTTATGTGGATCCCACATAAATGGATGGCTTAGAGGACCCACATAAATAGATAGCTTAGATCCAATAGGATAGGGTAGGAACAGAGAAAGGGGTCCAAAGGATCACATCCCCTTCAGTGAAAAGTTGAATTACAGACCTTTCATGATTCATGAGGTAAGCTTGACTGAAAATCTTTAATACGGATAATGCTTAGTGAGAACGGTTGCAGTTATTTCGAATTCCATAAACTAACCAAACAAGGTTAACTAAATGCATTGGCCTGCACCATTTTATCGTATCATTTTCAGATATGTAGAATTTCACATGAAATCTTCTGTGCTATTTAGGGTGTCCCAATCTTGTGCCATTTAATTTTATTTATATACTTGTGTGTAGTCTCATATAAATGTGTGGATAAAGTTTAGTGGAACAAAGTAGTATCTGTTTACAAAAATAGAGGATCTATCCCTATAGAATAAATAGATTCATAAATATGACATAGTTTTGGACTTGCCATTCATTTTATCCAATTTCAATCTAGAAAAATGCAAATTTATTATTAGATCCTTAAATTTAAAATGCAGAATTATGTAAGTATTCATGAGTATTGATCAATGTTTGGCACTCGAATTAACATGAAGATGGCATGTCTATAATGGAGCAGAGTAAAGACTTGCAACCAATTGAGGCAAAACAAGTAATATTGATGAAAGTTCGAATATAAGCAAATGTTGGCATGTATCAGTGCAAATTGAAAAAAATCTTCAACGAGAGGTAAAATTCAAATACAAGACAAAAGATAAAAGATCCAACTAAATCATACTAAATTTGAGGGTAAGAAGACGCACTTAACTTAGACGAAAATGTCGAAAAGTATGTAAATCTATAATATTTATTACATGATGGTTAAGATTGTTGGGAACTTAGGTCATGAAGTAAGGTAATTGTATGATGGACGTGCTTGGATGAACCACGCACAAAAATAGGTTGGGATAGCTAAACCAAAGGCTCATAAAAGCAATTATTTTTAAGAGGTAAAGATGTGGCGACACATGGTAAGAACATGAAATAATGGGCTAAGAAAGTGAGAGTACTACCGTATAAATGGGGGCACTTCTTTAAGTAGTATGAAAGTGAGTCAGATGATGTGGCAACATATTGGAATCTTTTGAATACATTCCTCATATGAAAAAGAGGAATTAATGGCCTAAAGTGGAAAACTCTCCACAAATAGAATTAGTGGAAGAAATGGTAATTCCCCACTAGCTTGATAGGTTTGTGGTTATCTTTCTTGGTTTCTAAGTTCTTAAAGGCTATTTAAAAGCATCATTTATAGTTCATTTGTAACATTGGGTACATTTAATCATCAGTAAGAGAGTTAAAAACTTTGGGATGAAGTTCTTGTTAAGAGCTTTAAGTAGAGAGTTGTTTGAGTGGTCATATTATAGAGTGCTTTGAGGAGAATGTAACTCAAGTTCCTTTATATTGTTTCTTTGTGTATAAATCAAAAAAAAAATTGGCTTCATTTTATATCTTTTGTTTATCCCATTTGATTGATTTTGCTTAACACTTGTATAATGAAAGTATGAGTGGAACACCAAAATATAAGTGGAATGAGATGTTAGAATGCAAATAGATTTGTTAGCTAGTGATCACGAAGGAAGGCTGGGTTAGGCTTTAGTAAACTAAAACTTGATTATCACACAAAGACTTAGACAATTTTACTCAATTTAGCTGCGCCAAGAAAGTTTCCATGATAAATAGTATTAGAGCTCAATGATGAGTTATTTCAATGTTGGTGAACAATGGTTGTTGCAAGCAATCTTGTGAAAAGAGTTGCTAAAATAGAGGCAATTATTGGTTCTCTAACCCTAAAAGAGGAGGATATAGTTCCTTGGTTATAACATTTGAAGTTTTGGTGTTAGAGCTTCAAGAAACTAAGAGAGCACTTGAGGAACAATTAAAAGCTGTGCGTAGATGAGCCATGTCTTGTTAATGCTTAAATGTGTTATATATAGGCACGAATCAAAAGTTCGATTGAAAAATACTTTAGTGAAGGTGCAAAAGCTGCAAGTCTTTAATGAAAAGTAGAGTACTAAAGAACTTAAAAATTTCTTGTGAGATATAAAGCAATACTTTATAGAAATAAAGGTTCCAACTCGGAGAAGGTGCTAATCACAAAAATATATATGGTGGACAATGTAAAGCTATAGTGGAGGATGTGAACTTATAATGATATTAATGTGAGTAGACCTTCCATTGACACTTGGGAGAAAATAAATAAGGAGCTAATAAACTAGTTCCTTCCCAACAACACTTCTTGGCTTGTAAAAGAAGCTTTGAGGTGATAAAAGCAAGAGAACTTAGTGTGAGAGCATTTGAGAAAATTCACACCTTTGATGTTGGATGTGCAAAATATGTAGGAGAAGAAAAGTTGTTCAAATTCATAAGTATCTTGTAGGGTTAGGTACAAGTTAAGTTTCAAAAGCATAATATGGAGGACATATTTAGCAGAAAGTGACTTGGATGCCTTAGTAGACTTCCAAATACCACCACCCATTTAAACTAGCATTGAAGGCAAGATGAATGATATAACTTAAAATAGTTCAAAGCAAGGCAAGAAGAAGGTGTGTGAAACTTCTCTCTGTAACTCGAAGATATAATTAAAATGAGATATTGCTTATTTAATTTATGAAGTGTTACATTTTACTTGTGAATTCCTAAAATGAAATGAGAGTGAGCAGTAAATCAATTTCATATTATAAACAATTAAGGAAAGGAAGGTGAGGACTTGACGAAAGAAGTATACCCTAATAATTATGCTATAAAGAAGCTTCTAAGTAATAAGTTTCAATGAAGAGGAAAAATTATACACAGGTGATGTCCTAATGAAAATAAATATTAACTCTATGAGAGAAATGTTCACAGAGGAGTTCTTATATATTATTTCAACGAGGGTGACAAGTTTTTCATGAGGGGTAGTTTGTTAGAATTTTAAATCCAAATAGGAAATTATGCAAGTATTGGTGAACCTTGACCAATGCTTGACACTCATATTGATATAGAGATGACGTATTAATAATGAAATAAGGTAAAGATTTGTGAGAGTAGGTAAGAAAAAATGGGCAATATTGACAAAAGTTTGAGATTAAGCAAGCATTAACATACATTAGTGTGCATTAGCAAAAATCTTCTATGTGAGGTAAGATTCAAATATGAGATCAAAGATGAAGCAAATAACTAAGTCATGTAAAGTCTGAATCTAAGAGAAGGAGCATTACTGACTTGATATGTTGCTAACTTATGTCTTAGAGTAATGTGACTACACTGTGAATATGCTTAGATGGACAAGATGACTAAACCAAAGTCTTATCGAGACATATTTCTTCAAGAGACGATAATATGGCAACATATGATAAGAATATGAAAGTTACGGGGTTACAAAAAGTGGGAGTACTTCTTCATGTAGTGGAAAAGTGGATCAAATGATGTGGTAATGAATTAGCATCCTCTAAACATATTTCTTATGTACAAAGAGGAGCTAGTGGCATAAAATGTGTAACTCCATACTAGCTTAATGGGTTAGTGAAGAAAGTGGGTAGTTTCAACTTACTTAATCCCTAAGTTCTTATGAGTTTTATAAAGAAATCCTTTATAATTCATTTGTAATATCAAATATATTCAATGATATATAAGAGAGTTTAGAGCTTTGAGAGAAAATTCTTGTTGAGAGTTTCAAGTAGAGAGTCTTTTGAGTGGTTATATTATGGAGTACTGTAAGAAGGAAGTTACTTGAGTTCCTTTGTATTGTATTTTAGTAAATAGATCAATAAAAAATTGGCTTTGTCATATTTCTCTTGCTTGTTCTATTTGATTGGTTTGTGTTAAAAATTTGTTAATAAGAGTGTAAGTGAAACACCGAAACACAAATAGCATGAGACATTCAAGAGAGTTTCAAAGCAATTTATGTTAAGTGAACTAGTAAAAAAAAAGAATGAAGTCTTTCCATATTTAGCAATCAATATAAGATTTCTTCTAAGCTCATCATAGTCATTTAAATAAATTAGGAACTCCATTATTGTATGATCATTTACATGTAGGATATAATATATAGATCTTTTAATAATCAATAGAAATTTGTTTGAACTTTAGAAAAAACATTTTGATATTAAGACAACTTTAGAGAAATTTTAAAATTGTTCAGAATAGGGATGTCAATGGGTCGGGTTAGGTCGGGCCTGGTTGTATGGCCCGCCGGCTAGAGCTAATCAACTCGTGGCCAGGCCCGCCCAGGGGTTGATTGGCTTGTGATTGGGCTCGGCCTATCCTTACCTTTTAAAAAAAGAATTACAAAACGACGTCATTTTCGCCGCTCTGATCAGGGACCACGGCCCGACCTCGGCCCATGGCCTGATTAGGCTGAACTATTTTGGTCTGTGGCCTGCAGGGCCAAAATCGGGCCGAACCGGACCAAAATTGATATCTCTAGTTCTAAATTAAGTTTTTTTTAAAAAGAGTGTGTTTTATAAATAAACCTTTAAAAATCCTTGAGAATTGATGTTTTAAATTTATTTTCTCTATGAGTTTAGTCATCCTAAAGATATTGGTTGGGTAGTAAAAATTTAAAACAAAACGAAAGGTTATTTAATGGGTCATTTGTCCTTATCTAGTCAAAGTGTTAATTGATGAACCATTAACTAGTTGAGGGGTTTAGGTTGATTGACTGTTGAGATTATTTAAAAATGATATAACAAGCATTGGGTGTTCAACTAGCTTAAACACCAATAGAACATCCCCTAGTTAATCGTTAAAAGATGATCAACAAAACCTAATGTATCCTAAAATTAGTCATTATTATAGTTAGTTTATTTATCTAATAAGAATTTGAGGTTGTTTTTAATATAAGTATATCATGACTGAGTTATGGGAAGAAAATATGGCCTTAAAGGGACTCTTTGGACGCTCTGAAAGATTTTGAATATATTTATATATGTATGAGCTTGATATGAGCCTTTAGTATTATATGATCAAGAAAGAAATTTTTAGACGGTATTTAAGTAATTAAAAGAAGGTGTTTAAGGATTTCTCTTCACCAAAAGGAAGCTACGTGTATGAAAGTTTTACATTCTTTTATTGATGAAGACAATATTAAATTCTCAAATGGAACTTGAGGAGCATATATAGGGCAAGATTGTGTTATTAAACCACTATAAATTGATTTTATCTCTATTTTCCTGGCCTCTTTAATTATTGTTGTGATCTTTTTGTGACTTTTGTATATGAAAATGACTTAATTATTCTTTAGAATATGCAACCAATTTATTAGTATTCAAATAGGACCAATGGTGTACACAAACAATTCACTTCATCTTATTTACCATTTAAGGACCAACAAATAGTATCTAAGGAGTCTGATTCATTGCAAATAGATTTTTAGCAAAGTTTGGGTAAAGATCATTATGACATGATTTTCTTCACCTTTTAGTTAACAGGACCAAGATATTAATATTGCTCAATTTTTCACAAAAAATGATTACTTATTTTAGAGAATTAAGATGGAAATCTTTCTTACGATTAAAGATCTTGATTTATGGATAATTGTAAAGAAGAGTGATTGGAATTGAAATGAAAATAAGCACATGTCAATGAATAATATGGTTATGGAATTTTTTGTGTTAAATAGAAATATGTTATCTAAAATTTTAATATGTTAAACTATTCATGATATTTGACATATACTTGATCTTATATGGTAATGATTTTCATAAAGATATCGATGTTCATGATATTGATTTTACTTATGACAAACTTGATGAGAATCAAGAAGATAATTAAGAATGAATTGACAAGAATAAGGAGAAGGAACAAGTGAAGAAAAGAGTATTAAAGGACTAATAGATTATACAAGCTACACTAGAAGTAAAGAATCCAATAATAAGGTCCACATGTTCTTCATCAAAAATTATAGTAAGGTATCCTTTAGTATAAACTCTCTTGATGATAATAATTATGACATTAAACTTTCATATGATGAGTTTGTTGAAATTTTAGAGGCTATAAACATAAAAATGAAAAAAGTATCTTCCAAGTGTAAAATGGTTAAAAAATGTTAGATATATGCATGATTGAGAATAAGAAATTAAATGTAAAATTTATAACATGGTAGATTATAAGAGTGTAGATATTACTAACAATGAAGTGGAAGATTTGTTACAGAAGGAGAAACTAAAAAAAGGAGATTAATGATTGTCCAAGTTCATTTTAAGGAGTGAATAATTAAATATTGATATTTAGACCTCAAAAGAGCTCAAATGATAGGCATATGAATGGATAAATTTATAGAAATGCATCACCCAATAGCAACTCTTTTTGTGAGGAGAAAACATGTGCATAACGACGAGACATGTCTTAAATCATCACATTGGCATATAATATTCAATTATAGACATGAAAATTTCAATACTCATTCATCATCTTTTAGGTTCCAAGCTAAAGGAAAATTTAATATTTTATGTATGGTGCAAAATCTAGATTTAAAGGACTAATTTTTAAAGCAATAATATGTATAAATTTCATAAAAGGCCATCCAAAAAAAAGCATACAACAATTTAACCTAACTTATTATCATTTTTGGCCTCGCATTTATCAAAAGGCATTACATATGTTCATCGTAGGTGACAGCGTGTCGTTACACTAGTCAAAATAAAAATTAGACAACTACTATAGCAGTGGTGAGTCTAGATCAATCCCATAGAAAGTGTGTGCAAAGTTTATGTAATAAAATTAATCAGTGTTTAGGAAAAGGGGGTTTGGATTTTGGAATAAGAAAATAAAATAAAACTAGCCTAATGAAAACAAATTAAAGAAAACATGCGAAAAAATGATAAAAGTGGGAAATTTGATGGGGAGCTGATTTTTTAGTTCAATTTCAACCTACATCCTAATTAAACATATTTCATTGATTTGTTGTCTCAAACCTCTCTTAGCAACTATTAATCGTGGGTTAATAATTAACCCAAGTTTTCTCTTAGGTAGTTTTTTATCAAGATATGATCATTAATTAAACCTAACCACCGAATAACCTAGGATATAATCTTTAGATTTAATTAGGTAGTAGCATTACGAATTAAGAAAACTGATTAATCAAAGCAATAACCACATACGATGCATCATTTAACATAGTTCTTGTTAGTGATTAAGAATCATTAGTCGCTACACATGAATTTCAACATAACAATTACGAATTATATCGAAATTCTAGCAATGAGTTTGTAATTAAACGATTCAATGAACTCATTAAAATCATCTTTTCACAATATCCAATAGGTTCATACACAAATAACCGAACAATAATAAAAATTTGATTATCCATACATAATACCCAAATCAATTAACATAGGATAACACAATTAATTTCTAATGAGAGAGAAATAACAAAATAATAAAAAATACTTAACCTGGGTCATCGATGTCGTTGTCGCCTTCGAATCGATATTGGGATGTCTAGCTCACTATGAATCTCTGCCGAAAATATACTTCAGCCCCCTATTCAATGTCCCTAACCAAAACCCCCTTCGGCTCTCTTCATTGTGCCACCCTCTCTTCTGTTTCAACTCTCTGCAAGCTTTGTTCTGCCGCCCTATTCATGCCATTGTTCAATTCTCCCCTCACTATTCTTGATGTGACGAATAAGTTTTTGGTCCATGTCCCTATTCACTTAAAACCCTCTCCTTTACTGCGTGTTTTGAATAAAATGCACATCATGCATTTGGAACGCAAACGCGTTGTGCATTTAATGCACAACGTCTGCATTGTGCTACTGCTCCTGTTCTCTATTTAGTGAATTAGTTTTTGGTCCAATTTACCATTCATCACCCCTATGTTACTGTGCCCTTCCTCTCTTTACCGCAGACGCTATGCATGGGGTTTTTAACGTGAAAAATGCACAACGTCTGCATTGTGCTACTGCTCCTGTTCTCTATTTAGTGAATTAGTTTTTGGTCCAATTTACCATTCATCACCCCTATGTTACTGTGCCCTTCCTCTCTTTACCGCAGATGCTATGCATGGGGTTTTTAACATGAAGCAACATTTTGTTGCATTTTATTCTCTTGTTTCCTTCTTCTGTTGTCGTTTTGTGCTTCCACATGTTGCATGCTTTTAAATTTTTCTTCTTCTTTGTGTTCCATATTTCTTGTCTTTTATTATTTTTTTCTTCTTGCTCTATGAAGGCAAGTAAATATTAATCTTCGAAAAAGGGCCCATATGTCGTGCTTTCGACTTACTTTAACTTCTTTGCTTCCAAATTGTATCTAAAATCATAAATGAATTAAAGTGAGTATCTTAAGCATTTTTATATCAGTAATCGCTAAATGTTATAGGATAATTTCATAATCAATAAAGCATCTATCAGTAGGCCATATTTTTGTCAAAGAACAATGTCATTTTTCAATTTAGATACTCGGCCTCCTAATCACACAAAATTATTATACAATCTATGTAGCGCCCCCTCACCGTAGGATACACATCGGGACGCCCGCCGGTCGCTCTGACACGTAACCCACGATGAAGGTGCACTACCGAACAAACCCACTAAAATCCACATGGCATCGCAATAAATAAAACCAC
>JANIJH010000224.1:57336380-57347042 GCA_024520975.1 Erythroxylum areolatum | reverse complement strand
TCAAAGTCACTATAGAAAGCAGTCAACTCATGGATCCAAACGGCAACGTTCAGTTCCGCCAGAATCCGGCAGAACCAAGAGTATTTTCGCAGACATTGAAACTTTAATTTCGTGCACCCTAAAAAAATCTTGTCGCCAATCTAGCTCTTTTCCACACTTAACGTTGACTTGCTTGTAAATTAAAAATCTCTTCGACTAGTGCGAGACCCGCCCCACTGCGATCCCATATGCCTGTTTCACACCAATTAACTTCTAAAATTTTTGTATTTATCAGAGGCACATCTCACATAATCATTGATTAATTAGACCATAATAAGAAACTGTCGAATATTACATTGTCCTCTTTATTTAGTATTGTATGTGATTCTTTCCGACCTGTGCCTGACCGATTTTTAGATACCTTCAGTAAGTTTAGTTCCTTGAGTTTCATCTTTTTCTTAATTCAGGATTCTTCTATTTTTCTTCTTGAAATAGTATTTTAAATTAATAAAATTTCATTTTTTTCCGAATTGGAAATTATATACCAACTTTAGCAGCATAAGAAAATCCTGCTGGGAATCAATCTCATACCTAATGTATGACAGGAAAAATCATATTTATAGGCAAACTGATAATAGTTACGAGAACTGTAAATTCTCATAGCTGTAGCTGTGCGTATAACTATCCGGAAAGAGTACTTATAATTTGCAATGTTTTCCGCATTTCTGTTGAACAATTGTACTCGAGGCCTCAACTTTTCAAATATTACAACTTCTTTTTAGTTACTGGTATTTCTGATCCGATTAAAATAAATAAATTGTGGCCCTTTTTTTTTCCTAACCAAGAAACTTAATAACACTCTTTTAATTTGTTTTAATTCCGAGCTTATAAATATTAAAATTTTAAATATGTAAAAGGAGTAATTACATTTAAATGACATAAAAAAAACAGAACATGTTTTAATAGGCTAACTATTTATTTTTGCCAAGCATTTTCATATATATCATATTTAAAATATCTCTTAAAACTAAAGTGTCCTGTTAGATTATTTGATGTACCACGTGACATATAGATTTGAGTCCCATGAAAATCACCCAAGATAATAATTATTGGATATTAAATAATGGATCTCAAATGGGTCAAAAATCCTTCCCTCTCTCTTTTAAAACTCAATCATTATGATAGTTCGTGAACCAACATAATAATTTGTGAAGCAACATGATGATTGAAACAATTCGTATATAAGTTTTAGAAAAACTTATGAATGATATACTGAATTATTATCTTAACAATTGAATAAACATTAAAGAAAGAAAGCAGAGAGGGAATAAAATTTTTATAGAAAGAACATCAGATCATAGATACAGATATGTCAAACTCAATTGATCCATTAATAATTTTACATCAACTATAAGTATTTTGAAACATGAATTTTCTCATTAGTCTTTTTGAAGAAACCCCCTAATAATTCTTACGTACAAACCTATGCTTCGGGTTAGTGACGGAGTCAGAAATTTAAGATAGGAGGGTTCAAATATTTAATTTTTTTAAAATTTGAAGGGCCCAATACACCACTGGCCTCCAAATAACCCTGTCCTTATATATATATATATATATATTAAAAATATAAAATCTTTAATTTTTTAAATTTTTGGGAGGCCCAGTGTTCTACTGAGCCTCGTATATCTCCGTCGTTGCCTTGGGTGATTGTGCCCATTGTTATCTCTCGTTGAAAGGAATATTATTGGTAGCCTAAAAGTCTGTGCCAGATTTTCTGATATATTCATATGAATCATATGTAAATATGTAAATGAGATTTAATAAAATAAGGTAAGAATTGATTTTTTAAAATAAAGAATATGTTCCCGGGAGGTTACACATTCCACTTTAATGCTAATATTTGTTTTTATTAATTTCAGCTTTAGAAATATTAATGCATAAATTTGTGGGCTTCCGGCGATAGGAGTTGGAGGAGTGGACTGGAGGGACCGCCGAAACTATAAAAGTATGAACAACCCAAAGACAGTAGAGGATATTCTAATCTCAGTAAAATTAAAAACCCAAAACCCAAAAGCAGATGGGCATATTCTAATCCCAGTAAAAAAGAGGCGGAGCAGCCTTTTCCTTGGTCTCCTTTCGCGCTTTTCTAGAACCCGCAGTTCTCTAAACCAAAGCCACTTCCAGTTCCAGCTCCAAAATGCTTTATCCTTGTAGATGGAGCGATCAACTCTGTTAGAAAGGTACCGTCACGATCGCCGGAAACTCATTGAGTTTCTCCTGTCTTCCGGTTTGATCAAAGAGCTGCGAACTCCTTCTGGTCCCGCTGATTCTCTCGCTAACATTGATTTTGATCGTCTTAGCGCCGATCATATACTTGAGTGCGTTAAGTCAGGTAAAGTGGGCTTCATTTCTGCCTTGTTTGGTTCCTGAGAAAACCGAGGAAAATAGCTTAGAACCCAAAAACAGTGTAGAAAACACGCTTAGATGCTAAAGAAGCTCTACGCTGATGAATTAATTAGATTTGCCTGAGCTGAATTCAACTGTTTGTCTCGGTAATAGTTTTCTGCAACCAAATAATGATCTCTCTCTCGGCCCCTCTTACTCTTATTTTGTCATTCTGTGAAGCGACTTGTGAAGAAATGCTAAAATCTGTATAATCCACGTTGGCTTAGACGTTCTGTTATCTTTTTCGTTGTTTGGTCTATCTGTGAGAGAGCGGCTGACGACTATGAGTGTTACGGTTGGTTAATTTTGCTGCAGATGGAGTTCTCGACTTAAATGAAGCGACTAAAAGATACTTGGCCGAATCTGCCTATCCTGCCACGGTAAGGAAAGATGAATAAAAGCACTTGCAAATTCGATGGAGAATTATTTATCTAGTTTGTTTTTGTTTTCTGAAATAATGCTGTCAATGCCATGCATATTAAGCATTTGATGAGTTCAACTCGATTTTTGCATGTATTTATTTCTTCTTTCTGGAATTAGCTCGACGGAATTATTAAACCTAACAATTCTGTCTTAATTACAGATCTCTTCACAGGCGGGGAACTCTTATTTTCTTGTTTCTAACCCAGATTCAACGGGCTCGCCACCTAGGCGCATGCCACCGCCAGTATATGTGAAAAGCAATGCTAATCATTTTCCTAGGTCGAGACCGGGGGATCCTTTTCCAGTTGAGAAGGCCTCGATGAATGGAGATGGAAACAGTCCTAGATGTAATAAAGCGTCAGCACATATTCCTACGATACCTTTAGGAAATTCAGAAATTCCTGAAATTGCATTGCCTAGCCTCAGTACAGGTATTTAGAACACAGCTTCTCATTGTTTTTGTGTGAGATTTCTGACCTGTGTGAACTTAAGTGAAGCACACTCGGAAAATATGTGTTTGTTTACTGAGTCCATTGCTTTTCATCCCTCGAGTCAACTGATGCATAACTCCAGGAATTTTGAAGGATTATCTGACGATGACTTGCGGGAATCAGCTTATGAACTATTGATCATAACTGTCTTTCTGTCTGGGTAATCTCTCTCTCTCTCTCTCTCTCTCTCACACACACACACACACACACACACACACATACACATGCACACACACACATACACATGCACACACACACATACACACACTCACTCGCTCACTCAGTCGTACACACAGACTCAGGTGTAGTAGCAGGGCTTGTGATGTTGTCCTGCATGTCAGGACAAGCAAGATTTAATTGCATATTTGGGTGTGTATGATTTAATTGCATAAGCACATGTTCTCTTATGTGCAAGTGTTTAAAATTGCATGCTTAACTTGTGACTTGATGTGGAATTAGTTCTTCTCTTTCGCTCACATACTTATACATTCAAGTAAACTGTTCTTTGTATGCTAGGGATGAAATGTGCATGTTTGAGGACAAAAAGAAAGAAAAGAGTTCTAATCGTTTATTAAGGTTGAAGGGCAAGAAGGACAAATTACATTCCCAATCTTTGGGAAAACATTCAGATCTCATGAATGTTGTTCGTGCTCAGATGCAGGTGAGTTCTTTGCCTCTCTCATATTGCCACTCTTAACTTTCTGGCATCACCATGCCTTCCTTGCCTGTCTTGCAAATGCTACAAGTAAATTGTGTTTTTGAAACTTGTCATGTAAGTGGTGCTAAATCTTATGATATGGATATAAGATAGTGGATAGGTGAACTTGGTAAATATGACTGATCTAATATTTACTGCCTTTTTAATATTTGTTGTTTACTGTTGACATTACGGTTAAGAATAGAAGAAAAGAAACGAACAATGCTTCCCCTTGGTGGATATTTCTTCTAGAGGTTGATTGACATGTTTTGAAGAAATAATGGGGTTTTACGATCATTGCTTTATACTTTTAAGTTTCATATTTCTTTTTTTTTTTCCAACTGTCAACTTCTGCAACTAATATTAACCATCCCCAAGAAAAAAAGAAGAGAAAAACAACATTGTGGACTAATGTAAACGTTAGACATTATAAACTTTGTTTCTACATTTTGTATTATTTTTTCCGTCTCTTCTATTGTGACACTCTTCAACAAAAGAACCAACCCTCCATGAAAGAAAAGAGAATGAAAGAACGAGGGACAAAAGAAAAGTATTCAAAAGATGTCAGCCAAAATTCTTGTCCAGTTATATAATTGCACTTGCATTTCTCTTATGAAATTGACTCTAAATTCGACTATGCTATCAACTTCTGTACCCAAAAGCGACTTTGTTTGTCACTTTGTTCGCATGTTCTCTGTGTTTAATCAATGCTCAAAATTTGAGTGGAGTATGCATTTTTACTAGATTTCAGAAGACATGGATGCATGCATAAGGAGAAATTTCATGCAGCTGGCAGCAAGGGGGTTGCAAGGACAAATTTTTCTTCCAGATATTGCACTGGGACTTTTGGGTGGAATATTCAAGTCTGACTTTCTCCATGAGAAGTCTTATATGAAATGGAAGAGTAGACAGGTCATGATTGCTCTAATTTCATTAAAGTTCCTCTTCTCAAATGTCACATAAATTTGTATAAAGAACTTCATTGACTGACAATTAGTGAATTGATTGTCCATATGTGACTATGCCTGAAATGCGTTCAGATGTACATCATGGTTGTTTCTGTTTAATCTGTCTTAGTTATACCCATTGTGTTTGAACTTCTGATTCTGGCCTGTCAGTTGCTTAGACTTTAGCAATTATGAGCTTAGTGTCTTACTGAGACAATGCAGTGCTGGCATGGCCTTGGTTGTGATTGCCCAAAGCCCTTAAATGCAATCACAAATTTCAAAGGGAAACAAAGTCGGCACTGGCATGCTGCATGGCTTTGTCATTCGTGAGAAAAAATGTTTCAGGCATATTATTAGTGTTCTATCAAAATGGCACAGCTGGATAAGTATGTTAACTATTTCAATATTTTCAATTGTTTTTTCCAAGGGACAAAGAGGTTAATAGATGGTGTCAATCTATCAGCTTTCTAACAGAATTTACAACATAATCCTGTTGGTCACATGATGCAGTGAAGAAAAAAACTTATTCTAACCTTTTTTGTTTGCAACTTATATTGTAGGCTAATATTTTAGAGGAGCTTCTTTGTTCTTCTGCCATTGCTAAAAAAGATGAATGTTTGACTATCAGAAACTACGTTGCAATGATCAGAGAGGTATGCTTGGAGATTTGTAAGTATGCCATGCATGCTGCCAACGGAAAGAGTTTGTATTTATTTCCTAATATAAATTTAAATGGGGCAGGATTGGGACTCAATTTCTCCCTCTGAACGCGTTGCTGTTCTGGCATCTATTAGGCAGGTAGCAGCAAAAGTCTCTTCCTTACCTGGAAAATTTGATATGGAAGGTGAAACTTTTTATTGGACTGCTGGTTATCACTTGAACCTCAGACTCTATCAGAAATTGCTTGGTAGTGTTTTTGACATTCTTGATGAAGGTCAGCTAATACAGGTATACTATCTATTGTCCACATTTCATCTAAGCATTTCTTTGGCATATCATTGTTGATGTAATCTGATTGACACTTATGTACATACTGATTTAATCAGGAAGCTGACGAGATCCTCTCACTTATAAAATTGACCTGGTCCACTTTAGGCATTACTCAGAAACTGCATAATGCATTGTATGGATGTAGCCTTTTCCAACAGGTATACTTGACTTCTTTGTGCTATTTTATCTGCAGAGTCTTGTACTGTATGAATGATTTTGTAACCATCTTATTTATTGCTTAAATGCTCCGTATTATATGATTTCTTATCATATGTTGGCTAAAATATAAAGTCCTTTAAATGCTGTTCCTAAGAAAGACAACAATACTGCATTCTTTGAGAATCTTGCAACCGCTCATGCATATTGTGCTAGCTGGTATTTGAATTTGATGTGTGATGACAAGAGTATGCAGTGTGGTGAAAATGTTTGTGGATTTCATAATAAGAATACCGGATTTCATAATAAGAATACCCCTGTATGGTGGGTTATTTTCTTGTTGTGTTGTTTAATTTCAGTGGATCATTATAAGTTTCACTGTGGTGCATGTTACAGTTTGTTCTAATGGAATATTCGTGTTGAAGTTTGTGGGGACAGGTGGGGGTAACCTGTTACAAATTGCAGTTCATGAGGTACAAAAACTTTTATCTGCCGTAGTAGATGATGAAAAAGAGGGTCTGTATATGAAAAGCCTAGTATGTTTGAGGCAATGCAATGGAGGTGAATTGAAATTATGTCTGGTTGAGGCTGTCTTACTCTTGATAAGCAGTTGGTGTGACCATCAAATACAAGATTATCATCTGCATTTCAGTCAGGTGAATTTCTAATCTTTAATAGGCTCATGGCATCTTGTTCTATGGTAACCTTATGATAAATGTGTCTAATGGTGTTAATGTTACAAATGAATGTTTTTACATTCTCTCTGAGTGTCTTCTGATGCTCCATAGTGGTTTTCATTGCTTCAAAGGTCATTGTTTGTTTAGTCTAAGTGGAGTTAAAGAACCAGTAGTCCAGAGCAGATTATCATTAATTGTTTCGCAATAATCAAAACCTATGGTTTTCTATACCATCCTCAGAAATATATATTTTTCCCCATTGTTTTACTGATTTTTATATTGAGTCTGACGTTTACATGACTTTTGTACTTGCTCTTATTCTTACACCCAAAGCTGCAAAAGCTATCCACATCTAGTACTATTCTATTGAATTTGAACATCATTATCCTGTGGTTAAGAATATAAGATTGTTCAAATTTGTGATTTAACTTGATTAAAATGGTAACTATGTTAAAAGTCATATTTTGTGGCAAGAGAATCCTGTTTTTCTTTCTTTCTTTTAATGTTGAAACTTCTATGGTTTCTTTTATTGATTTAACTTGGGTGAAATTGTAAATACGTTAAAAGTCATATTTTGTTGCAAGAGGCTCACTGCAATAGAATTATATATTGTTGTTAAATTGTAACTTTTTTTCCTTTTGCTATTTCAGAGACCTTCAGATTTCAGAATGATTATGGTGTTGATTTCGGAGGTTGGAGTTCTTTCTAGTGATGACTCTGGTAAAACTAAGGTTTGACGTTGCTGCTTTCAAGATATAATTTTTTTATCTGAATTATTAACAGTGGTACTCTGCCACTTCAACCTTAGTTTGGTGTTTTTAGATGTTTAGCCTTTTTGGAAAAATTGTCAGTTTTGGTACTAGCTTGCAAATTCATTTATTTTCGTTTTGTGGTGGCAGTCTATTATTTTGAAAATTAACTATCATGTCAAGTTAATATGATGAAGCTGTTCTTTTGACTGGTTGTTGAGAGGCTGTTCCGTGTAAATTTTGATCAACCCATTACTCTACCCCTGGTTGATGGGTTGTAAATGATGTCTAAACTTTCTTAATCATCTTTATGTTCTTGGGAGTAAGGAGGTGATCCTTTAGAAATAGACATCTAATGGATTTTTAGACATGCTATAATTGGATCTCTTTTCTTCTGATAATTCCACATTTTGACAATTGATGCTTCGTGACTTCCTTTTTGTGTTACTCTAGTAAAATTTTAAAATATCCCCTAATTAACAAAGTAGGGTATTAGATGGTGTCAGAGTGGATACTGAATTTGTTGCAGTGGAAAAAGAATACTGGAACTGTTCTTGACTTTTGTCTTATAGAAAAGAGTTTCCTTCTTTGCAGTTAATAAGGTTGAATTATTCGCATCATTATACTTCTGGAAAAATTAAATTTTATGTGAAGAAGTCAACTGAAGCTGCATGCAGGCGGGTAAGATGCATCTAGTTTTACATATCCGCTGATTTTCATTTTTTATATAACATTACATCTTCATTTGTGTTGTCAGTTGTCTCAAATTTAATTGTGCTTTTGGTCCTTTTGCTGGACTCCTTGTATGGTCATATTGATTTGGTTTTCTATCATTCTTAGACATTCAGTAAGTTGGATCTTGAAACTAAGGTAGGAAAACTACACCCTTTGGCCGTTCTTGCTAATGAGTTAAAGTTGGTTGCGGAGAGAGAATTCACCATGTTTTACCCAGTGCTACGTGATTTCTGTCCTGACTGTTTGAAGATCTCCGTGGTGCTATTACATGAATTTTATGGGATAAAACTGGTTTGTACTGCATGTTCATATAGTCAATACTTTCTTAATCTTGCGCTGGTAGTGCTAGTCTACTTATAGTAGAATCCGTTTATGTTAATGTGCAGAGACCTTTCCTCAACAAGGTTTCATCTCTTTCTGAGGATGTAATAGCTGTGCTCTCAGCAGCTGACATGTTGGATCATTACCTGACTCAACTCTATACGTCAGTTGCAGAAGCAAATAAGATGCTTGATTCTTTCAATCAAGATATGAGTCATTATCAGGTTAGGATCTATTTAGACTATGAATTCTTGTAAGATCCATGGCTTCACTTTGCATATGTAGATAATTTTTTGTTTCTGATAAGTTGGAATCCTTTTACTGTTTAATCATCTAATCACATGATATCTCCCTGTCAAATGTTTTGTTTATATGTGTACTTCCTTATTTTCTTTGGTTGTACCCTGAATGGTCAAGTTTGTTTTGCTGCACAAAGATCACAAACACTATTTTTATAGTAAATGCTACTTCTGCGATATTGTCCTTTTATGAGATCCTGGTCAGATCCAAAGAAAATTGGTTCTAGAAATGATGCTGGTGACCAAAAATGTCCCTGTTGCTCATATATTGGAGCTTATTGATGTTTGAAAGACGGTGATGACAAGGGGGCATTGTGTGTTGAGTGGAGGCAGACCTGATCAGGAACTAAAAATGATATCCATTTGCTTCATTCTCTCGGCTATTTGATTAGAGCTAGAAGCTTTTGCATGCAGGTTGTCTTTGACATTTTGAACCTTTTTCCTACTTACGAAGGTGGCTCTTGTTCCCAGGGGTTGATGTCCGTAATGTCTTTAGTTTTATTAGTTCTCTTTGCAAAGAGGAAAAGAAGGAAAGCTTTATCATGTATAAGTTTCCATTTGATGGATGGGCTTGTGAGATCCTTGGGGGGTAGGATAAAATGTTGAGCTGAAGTAAACAACTTTGTTGTCAGTGAATTTTGCTCTGGACTAGTTTCAGATTGCTGAACAATATTTTTCTCATGGATTGACCTAGAATGATTCTTCTCACTGGAAGGGATGGTTGAGCTTGATTATCTGCAGTTACCTTGTTAGTTTATCTCGCTTGATTTTTTTCATATTACTGTCAATTCTTTCCCTGAAGAAATTGATTGCTTGAGATGGAAGAGGAGGCTCTATTGGCCCATTCTAATAGTGCTGATCTTTTCTCGACTGCTTGGTTGGGTAGCATGTTCTAAGCTCGTAGTGAAGAAGTAATTTTCCATTATGGATGTTCTGGGGATGCAATGCTGACAATGTGGGCAGTTAATAAATTATTCTATGCCAAAAGTTGCTGAAGTTGAGAGCCTTGTTTTACTGGCTTTAATTAATATGTGTATACTTCAATTTGATTCCATTTCCCAGATTTATTGATATATTGATTCTCTCTCGTGCCTGCAGATCAAAGAAATTTCTAAACCACTCATCCTTGATTGGGTGATATCTCAGAACACTCATATCTTGGAATGGACTGGACGAGCCTTTGAAATTGAGGTTAGTTCTGTCCTTTGCATATCTCAGCTAAATTGGGGCTTTGTTCTGGACAGATTATTTTTAAAAACTGGAGATGGAGAAAAATAGACGAAAACATGATAGGCAGTGGTTAAATGATCCAATGGAAGAATGTTGCTATCATGTGTATAAGTTAAGCGTATAACATGACTTCATGGTTTTCAAATCACATTTGTTTAACAGCTAGCAATAGAAGGCTTTTGGCAACACGTCACCATATATGTGAATGAAGTGCAAGTTGATAGAAATTCACCTTTTTATCTTCTCTTTCTCTCACTCTGTTTTTATACAAAGCTATCTGTCCATATGCCTCAAGAGGGGCTAAAATGATCTCTCATGTTTGAAGTTACGAGTGGTTTCAGGCATTTCATATATGTAAATGAAAAATAAACTTGATTTCAGTTATTAAACTTTTTCTTGATTCTTTTGTGGTTGGATGATAGAAACCAGAAAAGAAAGACAATAGGAGTAACTAAATAATAGAACTTTATTGATAAATTTGAGAGCAAGAATCTTAAACTCCCAAATCAGTCCGTATGGAGAG
>JANIJH010000224.1:57325919-57336280 GCA_024520975.1 Erythroxylum areolatum | reverse complement strand
AACTACTAGATGTGCGTAATGGGATCAAACTACTAATTGACTAAATCTTGGCCCATGTGTTGGAGGTGTCGTATCATTGGATACGTGTATATTGCCTTGTTGATAACTATTGAAATTTTGTTACTTGATAATACCCTCCTAGTTATGGAGCAGAGATAGTTGAGGGGCATAGATGCCCTTTGTATGTATTTCTGATATTGGCCTATAAGATGGCTCGAAAAAACTATTGAACTCTTATATTGTATGTTCAGAATTGGGAGCCTTTATCACTCCATCAGAGACAAGCAGCATCAGTAGTTGAAGTTTTCAGGATGGTAGAAGAGGTATGCGTACTTGACTCTACTGGCTCTCTAGTAGTAATTATATATATGAGTTCACTATCCATATAGGTCAAATGGAGGCTACTTTTTAAAGGTTACAAATTACTGGATTGCTTCCCCATTCTTCATGTTCTCAGGATTAGTTTTCTGCTTATCTAAGTGGGCAAATCACCTGTCAGAGTAATATATATGCGTACTTGACTCTACTGGCTCTCTAGTAGTAATTATATATATGAGTTCACTATCCATATAGGTCAAATGGAGGCTACTTTTTAAAGGTTACAAATTACTGGATTGCTTCCCCATTCTTCATGTTCTCAGGATTAGTTTTCTGCTTATCTAAGTGGGCAAATCACCTGTCAGAGTAATATATATCCACCGCATATTTCCTTGCATGCAATAGGCATTTTTTCTGGCAAAGTTTCTGTAAATCATTGTAATTAATTTTGCCACTAAGCAGATATTGTCTTGTTATTGTCGCTTGTGTCTTTTGTAACTGATCTTTCAATCTATGCTACTTGCAGACTGTGGACCAATTCTTTGGCCTGAATCTCCCCATGGATATTACACATCTTCAAGCTCTGCTTTCAGTTATTTTCCACAGCCTTGATGCCTATTTGCTGAAAATGCTCAACCAGTTAGGTATTATTGCTTGTCCATAAGCACATGCAGCAGAGCATTAAAAGGATAGCAAGCTTTACTTTTTAATTTTTCTGGGATAATTCATAGAGGTTGTCTGTCTTGGTTTATCTACGTTTTCTTTTGTTGAGTTTGGTCACTTGAATGGAGACGTCTGCTTTTAAGAATTTATATTGGTAGGATTTCTGTCCTTTTCTTTTTCCTTTTTTTTTTTGCTTGCTTAAAAGTATATGACGATATTGTCAATACAGTTTGCAAGATCTGTGCTGTTTATGTTGTTAGTGATAGAGGACTCTACTTCGTAAAAATGTTGGTAAGATGTTCAAGTTCAAACATTTTGGACTTATTGTGGATAACATATTTTCCATATTTATTTGGAGTGAATATAGCTGACATTGCATGCCAAGTTGATGATTTATTCCATAGGTTAATTATATGAGCAGGTTCAACACTTAAAGTTTGTGTTACCGGAATTGATTTAGAGTTGAGCAATTAAACTGGGGGCAGGGCTGATCTAACGTGACCCTGGGCTCAGGCCGCCCCCAAAATGACATTGTTTTGGTTTTACTTCCCGAAATGACTTTTTTTTGGTCTTGATTTTTTAAACTTGCAAACCAACACGATGCCGTTTTGAGAAGTTAATCCAAAACCCCATTATTGTGAAGCCCAAGTGCGGCTTGAAGTCTGGTCAATCTGGGCCTAGCCGGTTGATTTCAAGCTAGGTCAGGCCAGGCTTAATTTGCCAAGCCTAGAAATTTGCCGTCTGACATAGAACACAACTAATTGAAAGAGACATGGATTGTTAAACTGGATTACATTAGATCTATGAAACAACTCAGTGATTTTCTAGTGAATATGTAAAACTGATGAAGAGAAGATTTAAGTTTGGTTGACATGCCAGGTGCATAGATTAACATGATTTTGATGAGATAATTCTGTTTGAAACTAAAACACATCCAGGTTTAGACTCACTGATCTTTAACTGGCTTGGGTGTGAAGGACTGAACCTGTTGTTGAATGATAACAGCTCATCTGGGAATAATGGTTTCTATGCTTTTTGTTCATAGGTATATCGTAAATTTCTCAGTTATTATCCTTTCCTTCATAGGAGTTGAGCATTCATTCACTTTTCCCTTGTTTTGTGGCAAGGGTAGTGGATATTCCTATCTTCTTGTTATTTGATTCTTTAAGTTACTTTCTGGTTCATTTACCCTTCTTGCTTATGATTGGTAGCTTGCAATTTGTGTGTTATCAGCAAAAAGCGATCGAAGGAAGAAGATGAACGATAGGCTAACTCAGGAGTATAGATATATGTTGTCGCCTTGTTATTAAAATTTACTGTTTGTTATTGCAGTGTCTACGTTGTGGTATGTTTGTTACTGTAACAACTACTATAAATACTAATGTCGGCTATCCTGCGAAATAACAGCAAAATATTCAGAAAATCAAATCTGTCTTTCCTCAGTTTCCTCAATCTTTTCTCTCTCTTCGTTGTCCTGCGTAGCATACGTTCGTCCGCTCCATCACGTGAGCGACTATCATTGTGTTTCCTTAGGGAAGTGTGATTCTTGCTTGTGAAGTTGTGGCCATATGATGTCTTGTTATTTCTATTTTGGTGTTGTTAGATTTGTAAGAGGCCTTTTAAAGGCTCAATGATAAATCTAATTATGTAAGTGATAACGAACAATCAATGGAGTTTTGCCTGCAATTGCACACTTTTAGCTATCTGTTGGGTTTTCTATTGGACATATTTTACATGCAATAGTGCTCACTTTGTCTAGTTTTTATCTGACAGAGGTATTGGATTTCCTTGTTTGGAACTGTATTGCAACTAATTTCAGCTTTTATTACACATTATATGCTGATACCACTATACCTTTTTTATTGCAGTTGATAAGAAGCATCTCTATCCCTCTGCTCCCCCTCTAACTCGATATACAGATGCTGTTATTCCGCTAATTAGGAAAAAGCTGGAGTGTGCTGTTCTGGATGACGATATTACCTATAAATTGAACCAACTGACAGTACTAAAAATGTGTGTCAGGTTGAACACTCTTCAAGTAAGTGATTCTTTTTCTTGTCAATACGAGCTACTTATTACCGTTTGACAGTACTAACTATGTGTGTCAGGTTTTACACTCTTCAAGTAAGTGATTCTTTTTCTTGTTAATACGAGCTACTTATTAATGTTTGACAGTACTAAATATGTGTGTCAGGTTGTACACTCTTCAAGTAAGTGATTCTTTGTCTTGTCAATGCGAGCTACTTATTGATGTCTTCTTTTTGCAGGCCTTTCAAATGGAAAATCTATTTATCTTTCTTAGTTTCTTTTCATCTGTTGTATGTTACATACTCATCATTACACCCGAGTATGGTCTCTAAATATCTTTTGAATCAGAGTAGTAGTTTAAAGTTAGACAACTGATCAAGAAACTAATTTCATCAAGTCGTCTAGGATGATCAAGTGATAAGAAGATTTTACATTGTTCTTCTTCTTCCGGTGGTTAGATGTTTTGCTAAAAAATATCAACCAATTCCATAAAGTCGTGTAGGACCATAAAAAGTTGATTTTGTAAAAGCATAAGATCCAAGAACAAATATTTGAACTTTTATAAACCTAGAATTTTAAAAAAAATTGCAAAATGATAAGAACTAATAAAGTCAGATTAATTGGTTGGGATGTACTTGAATATTTACCATTTTAAACCCCATCTTTAAATACCTTGCTTTTACGCAAAATATTAGTTGCATGCATTGAAACAAGTAATCTATCATAATTAAATTGTCCAAGGACATTAATTGTTTAAATGGTATGAATCCATTTTGTTTATAGTTTTTTTAGTTTCATGCTGGTTTAGAAAACCTTTTTTTTTTATGTAATTAGTTTTAAAATTATTGTCTACTAATAATTTTTGTTTTGATAGTTAATAGTTAAAATTATTAATGATTAATACTTTTTGATTTAATAAAAATAAGTAAAGTTAATAATAATATTGATTAATTAAGAACTAATTGATTTAAGTTATTAATTGTAAATGATTATTTTAAAAGTAATAATTTATTGTTTAAAATAATTGATGGTTTAATGATTAATTATTAATATTTAACTAAAATAGTAGTATCTTAGTTAAATGAAAACTATCTTTAACTGTTTTATCAATATTTTTAAAAATATTAAAAATATTTAATAGTAATCAAAATATGTTTTATTTTTGTCCTGTGGTAATTTTTCATTTATTGATAAATACAAGAAATTAGAATTATTAAATATTAAATTTGAAATATTGAATGAGTTTTAACTACTGATAAATAAAAGGTACATTTAACAATTTGTAATTTTTCTATTGAATTAAATAGATAATTTAATTTTTGATTTCATTTAATATGTAAACAAAATATGTAATTAAATGTCTATTTTTCATTGTATAAGTTATAATGAAGTTACTTGACATTAATTTTTCTCTTATTAATACTTTAGTACAAATTAATTGATAATTCAAAAATGTATATAATAAGAAAAGAATTTGGTAGTGAAAGTTTTTTAAACTTTTTCTTGTTTGATTTTCAGAAGTACTGAAAATTGGAGGAAACCATCAAATGAAACTATAAACAAAAGCTTGTTGAAAACAGAAAATAGAAATAAAAAAAAAAAGAAGTGGTGACAAATATGCCTCAAACTTTGAAATGCTTTTATGACTTTTTTAATATGTTTAAATTTTAATTGTTTTTTGATACTACCGTATCTCCATATTTTCATTTTACTTGGTCAAAATATGGTATGTTTATTTCTAGTCTGGTGAGGCGAGCTGTTGAGTTTGTGTCCTTTTTGCTTCAGCTTTACATAGAGTTGTATGAAAAGCAGAGTAAACTGACCATTGTGCTATAAGAATGACTTTAATGGTAACTTGTTCTTATCACTTTTTTCCATGGTATGAGTTTCATCTTAGTCGGTTCTCTTCATTGTCTTAGGCTTGATATTGGCTGGCTTACTGGCTGATGTTGTTATCATCGGATGTTTACTTTATTGCTCTTGTCTGGGCTGTATGCTAACTCTTCTGATATACATGAAAAATGTGCCCCTGTTTGAAATCATTACTTTACAAAGATATAATGTAAAAGGCTTCTATTCAGGTCAATGAGCTGGTTTTTTTTGTCCACCTGAAGATTCTGATACTATGACGTAAATATTAGGTTTCACTAATGGAATGATCCTTGATAATTCTTTTGCAACCCGCAGTTTATTCAGAAACACATTGGCATACTAGAAGATGGAATTAGAAAATCTTGGGCTCTTAATGAAACATCTTGTAACCAAAGATGGAGTAAGTTCTGTTTGTCTTGACCGACCATTTTCTTTTTATTGACATGTATGTTAGGTACTTTATTAGGAAGCAATTTTCCCTTGATTAAGAGTGGATTGCTAGGTACATTATTAGGAAGCAATTCTCCCTTGGCTAAGAACTTCATAAATTTGTATTGGTAGTTGAAGGAATATCCCAAAAAGTTCTGATTGGATCTCATTTCTTGCAGGCTTGAAGGATCTTAATCTTTTCGTCTTCTTTTTTACTTTCTGCTTTTTGTTCTTCGTTTGCATAGTGATATTTTGCTTCTACAGTCCTTATATTTTCTTTCAGAAACATGTTAAACATTCTTGAGCCCTCATTTCCTCTTTCAGAACTTCATTAGTTGTCCTGTAAATTATTATAATTAAAAAAATCTTCTCTTTAGGACTGCCTGGGAATGATTCTACTAAATGTAAGAAACACCAGAGCTTGATTTATCTGCAGTTCATTCCTAGTTGTCAAAGCAAGATTTTCCCATATTACTGTTAACTTGAAGAAACTGATGTCATTTTGCATTGTTACTGTCAAATCTGGGTCTAACTTGGCGATTTGAGGGTGGAGGATTGCCCAAGCCTTAGAAGAATTACTTTGCTCTTGCTCCCAGACTTAACCCCTTTAATGGTGCTAATGATTCTTCAGTTTCTACTTTGGGAACATGTACTAAACACTTACCTGAAAAAAAATAAAGAAAACATGGCAAAGCAACATTGCTTAGACTTTTGCTTGAAAAGATTGTAGAGGAAAGCAGAGAGGTGGATTTGAGCTGCAAGCCTCTTATGTAGATTTCTTTCCTGATTGAATACAGAGAAGGAAGAAGTCATGGAAGAAAAGTGCCTACCAACGATTGAAGCAGTTGATGCATTGTTTGCAACTACTATTGATGTCATCAGGGATATTGTCAAAGAGGCCATCAACAGAATATCTGACTTTATTGGTGAGCTGATTTGTTCTGCTTGGCATTGTTCTTGAATTTTCTATTAAGATAATTCCTGATCATGAATAAACTTCAGTTAAGAGGATGGTTTTGTGAGATGGGTCTTATTCATGTTACCAATTTTATTACCATTAAATTTCAGCAAGTATTTTCAACAAGGCATGTTTGTGTCTGGAAAATGATAGAGTAAATGTGCGAGTTTTAAATATGCAGATAAGAAAGGGGAAATATTTGAAAAGAATTTTGCTAGCAATGATATCTTCTGATTAGCAATAGCTTATATGTATTCCTTGTTGGAAAACACTCTCCAACAAAGTGCAACCAATTAAGCTTGCACATTGCAGATTGGGCTTTGGGTACATTGAGAATAAAGTTTTAAAAGATTTCCTTTTAGGGGAATTAGGACAATGAAATTGGGCCTCCTATCTTGTTGTTCCTCCTACATATTCTACTGGATAGCTTGAAAGTATATGAATGTCACCCACTGTTGGAAAAGATTGACATTTCTAAAAGACTATGATTGTCCTGATATTATTCTGTGATCATTTTCCTTTTATTCTATAACTTTTTTATTTTTACCTGCTGTAAAATCATACGCAGGCTGTAAGATAACTACTCTCCATTGCTATAGTAGTATGTAGCATTTTACTAAATGACCTGTTTTTGGATTATTTGCAATTTCTGGGACTAGATATGTTTGGGAAGAATTTAAGTCTTGTCATGCATCTCCATATGTTTGCTTTTTTGATGTTTCCTTTCGTTTACATGAATTTCAACGTGGATGTTGATGATAGTTGTTTCTTTTCTGTTAAATATAACTTTTAGGATCAAGGGTTGTATTTTGGGATCTCAGAGACAGTTTCTTGTTCCATCTTTATCGAGGTGATGTTGAAAGTACTCGCGTGGAAAGTTCTCTTCCCCATATTGATACAGTAAGATATGGACATTCATTTCTCCTCAGATCTCTCTTTCGCTCCACGTGTGAATGTCTGCAGTCATGTGAACACCCTACAAGTTATCCTTCTCAGATTTGTGTGCATTAATACAATAATTAGTGTGTCCGAACCTATCTTTGTGAAACTCTCTTCACTTCTTTAGTACTTGGTGTTTCTGTAAGAAAATTTTCTCAAGTGAACATGTATTAATATAGGTTCTTGATCATATATGTGGAGTAATTGATGATTCAATCAGAGATCTTGTGGTGTTAAGTATCTGTCGGGCATCTTTGGTGAGCTCTTGTTCCACTCTGATTTATTACGCATCTTTTCTTTTCTGTCTTCATTGTTAACCTTTGTTTTTTAGGAAGGATTTGTATGGATATTGTTGAATGGGGGCCCTTCTCGTGCATTTTCTGATTCACATGTCAAAATGCTGGAAGATGATCTCAATGCATTGAAGGTTCATCTCTCATTAGTTCTAGAAACAATATTGATATTGAAAATATGTTTTGCAGACCGACTAGTTCAATTCAATCAATTTGGGGAAACCATAAATTTTATGCCATACTATGTTCCTAGCTAATGGTTCACTTGTACCTTTACAGGAATTCTTTGTAGCTGATGGAGAAGGCCTTCCTCGTTCTTTAGTTGAGCATGAAGCAAAATTTGCTCATCATATTCTTGGCTTGTTCTCCCTTCAGGTTTGGCAGCTAGTCATTTGGAGTTAAATTCTGATAGCTGACAATTTGGAAATAGTATTTTGACAATTCCACTTTGGCAGACTGAAAGTGTTATTCGAATGCTGATGAATGCAAGTGAACACATTTCAATTAGACTGGATTCACATAAGTCTGGGCATATGTGCTTGGATGATGCATACACCTTGATACGAATCCTCTGCCACAAGAAAGATAGGGAAGCCTCCAAGTTTCTGAAGCAACAATACCAACTTCCAATGTCTTCAGGTGACTTCTCCACCTTGATGTCAATGTGTTGTGTTGCAATGACTTCACTAGTATCCTGTCCAATGTGGTTATGGTTATATCCACCATGCAATCCTGGGAGAGATGCTACATCTTCCTTATACCAACTATAATAGCTGCAAACCTTGTTACATCCATTGACCTGATATTCAAATGCATTTTGTTATTTGGCTGATATCTTGTAAATCCTAAGAGTACTTTCTGCTCTAATATCCTGAATTGGGTGAGAGAGTTCAGGTTATAATAAAGTAAATAACCCACCGTACTAGTCTTTTGCATGCTTCCTGTCCTGAAAAATCAACAATAGTTGTTCAATGCTCTTTGCATGCATGAAAGATCTAGTTGCCTTCCGTTTTATTAGTTGTCTGTAGGTGTTTGGCGAGAAGTCAATTGTGTATGTCTCACTTTCAACCATACAGAAAACCTGGTGCTTTTATTGTTATCTCTTCTTTCAAGTCTGCCCATTTTCGTTTTCTGTGTAGAAGTTAATATTTTATAGTTAATAAAAGCTGTGTCTCATATTTGTTCACCATGTCCCACACCATTTACAATACACTCGACCACACTTTACCAACCTACAAATATGAAGCCAAACGGAGGACTTGATATTATTTTGTGTTTTCTTCTGGGCAATTCAGTCAGATAAAGTAGCTTTGGTTTAATTGCTTGGCAGATTATGACGACATTCCATCAAGAGATTCAACCTCAAAGTCACCTTTCATATCAGAACTTCTTCAGCGAAGTGCGTCATTTCACTGGACAAAAAATGGGGAAGGCAGTTTCAGAACAATAAAAAAGAAACTTCAAGAAGCAACATCTGAGATCAGGAATATTGGACGGTGACACTGCTTCTGCTTTATGGAACCATGCCATCGTGGTTCCTGATTTCTTATATTTAACTTCAGAAGGAACATGATGGAATTCATCATCAATGGTCTGATAATTGAAGGCGGATTCTCATTTGTCACTAACTCAAGTTTGTATTGAAAAGTTTCCTCAAACGATAAATGTCCCACCTGAATCCTGCTGTATTCTATGGACGGTATCAAGTATTGTTGGTAGAAGTTAGCAACTTGCAGAGGACTAGCAGCTAAATCACGTACTGATCCATGAAACGACACTATAGAGTGGTCTAACCAGAATGCTGGTCCTTTGCCACACTGTCTTTATCAATGGGATTCAAATAGCGAGGGTGAATGGCCGTGTCAATGCATGTTGGGGGCAATTGCCCTATGATTGAATTGGCGTTGCTACGTCCCCAGGTTTTTACTCCTTGTCTTATGACGCAGACCAGTGGCAGGTATATCCTGTGATAAGCTAGTCAAAGAAACTCCTTGTGGCTACTGCTACACTCCTCTTAGCCACGAAGGTTCACGATGCGCTAGCAGTTAAAAGGTAATAATTTGATCGGGTTATGACCATTCCAATTTTAACCTGACGGAAGCTTTTGGTTCCCTAGTCATACTTGTCATGATTAATTAGCCAGTACGGTCAAAATTTATTTCGTGGGAATCCTATGTTTGAACGTTTTTGTTTTTCGACACATTTAGCAATTCTTAATTCACAATCTCTGAGGGTTTTGGCGCCGATGTGCTATTTGCTCTTTTCTGTTTTTTTCTCGTTTGTCGGTTGGACCCGTGCGAAAGGTGAAGAGAGTCTGTTAGTAAGCCAAATCAACCGTTTCTTAAAAAAAATTACTGAACATGTTAATATGGATGTGTTATTTAAGTCCTTAATTTTTAAATATTTTTAATTGTGTTCAATTTTTAAATTTTTTTAATACGTAGTATCTTTTTCAGGGAAAATGTTGGTATTCATATGTTTTAAGGAAACACTAAAAATTAACACCTAAACAGTGTCAGGGTTTTGACCCCCTAACCTTTTAAGCTTTGTAAAGAGTACCCTGTCCTCGACCAAATGAAATCACCTGTTTAATAATTACCGTACCAGTGATGTTTTATTGCATCTGGCCGATATATTTATATAGGATCTATATAAATGTGGATAAGATGTATAGTAAAACTTATATAAATGAATATTGTTAGGATCCGAAAAATTATCTTCTTATACGGAGTTATTAATTTATCGATAAATTAATATTTATTAATTTATAGAATAATTTTTATTTCGTACATTATATTTTTCTAATTAAACAATTTTTTCCGTAACTAAGAAAAGAAAATAAATAAAAAATTAATTAATGC
>JANIJH010000224.1:57308121-57320715 GCA_024520975.1 Erythroxylum areolatum | reverse complement strand
AATTTAAAGCCTCTGACTTCTCTACCAAGAAGTACACCCATGCTTTTCTACTATAATCATCAATGAATAACAAAATGCACCTTTTATTGCTATTAGATGTAGGAGTGATCGAACCACAAATATCTGCATAATAAGTTCCAACTTCTGAGTGGCTCTCTAAGTACTCTTCTTTGACATAAGGTCATGGTGTTGCTTCCCGTTGATGCAATCTATGCATGTTACACTTGAGTCAGAGAATTTAGGAAGTCCACATACCATGTTCTTATACAACAAGGTTCTCAGAACCTTGTAACTTAGATGTCTATACCTTCGATGCCAAAGATGAAACAAGTTTTGAGTTTGTGTGTGAAAACATTGATCATATTGTATTTGAGAGGAAGCTTGAAACTGAGGCAGCAAGATAAACATTTGATTGGTACTCATGTTGTTTTGAATTATCAATCCCTTCTCTGGATGAAATATCTTGCACGTCCCTCCTTTGATCAAAATAGCCAAACCTCGTTCTTTCAATTGCCCTATGCTCAGGAGATTATTTCTCAACTCTGGAATATAATAGACCATAGTAACTACTTGATTGACTCCATCTAGTAACAACTTCACAGTTCCCTTTCCCATCACATCCATCTTACTGTTGTTCGCTAGTTTTATTGAGTGTCGAAAGCTTTTGTCGAGATCATAGAACATAGTTCGATTGCCACATACGTGGTTAGAACATCCAGAATCAAGAAACCATACACCTTCTCTATTAGCTTGATATAATTCCATGTAAGACATCAAAACATTCTTCTTTCTCATTAAGTTCTGCATAATTTGTCTCTTTGTTTCTAGAAGGACATTTATATTGAAAATGTCCAAGTTGATGGTAGCGGTAACACTCTATAGCTTCCTTGTTGAAGATTGCTCGACATCTTCCTCTTCCTCTACCTCTGAAGGTACCACGACCATGACCTCTTCCTCACCATTATATTGTTGAAACTTTTGTTCATGCACTATTAGTGAGCTTTGTAACTCATCAACAGTAAGAGCATCAATGTCTTTTGACTCCTCAATAGAACATACAACATAGTTGAACTTCTCAGTTAAAGAGCATATAATTTTCTCCACCACTTTAACATCCTGCATATCTTCCTATAAAGTCACATCTTGTTGGCCACTGTCATGATTCTAGAGAAGTACTTCGTCACTCCTTAACTGGATCACATCTCAAGATTTTCAAATTCTCTACGGAGAGCTTGAAGATGAGACTGCTTAACCCTAGCAGTTCCTTTGAATTTCTTGTTCATGGCACCCCATATATCTTTAGTAGTATCCTTCTTGAGAATAGTGTCAAGAATGATCTGGTCGATTGTCTAAAAGAGATAGTTCTTCACTTTCAGATCCTTTAGCTTCATCTCCTCAGTCTTCTTTCACTGTGCCTTATTCTGTACTGATGTACTTGAGGGCTTAATATAGCTAGACTCAATCAGCTCCCAAAATTCCTTAGATCGTAGAAAATTTTCCATCAGCATACTCCAATGGTCATAGTGACCATCAAACCGAGGAATGGATGGTTAGATAAAACTCCCTTCTGAAGACATTTTCAGTGCTGTTGTAAGAACTTCAAAGATTGCTACTATGATTGGTCAATCCCAATGGTGGCTATGATACCAGATTGTTGGGAACTTTGAACTTAAGATGAAAAATAAGAATAACATAATAAACTAATTGACTTGGTTTTATTGATAATAGTATTGGCCTAAATAGCCATTCAATACATGATCGTAACAGAAAGAGAAAGCAACCCATTTAGAAAAAATAAAGCCAAGTGGTAACAAAAACTTGGAACAATTTAAATACATGTAACATGTACCCTAAAGACTAGGATATTACTCCAACAAACAAACTGAAGTAAAACTCCTTCAATTTCTCTATTTGTTCTTTTGTTTACAAAATTGTACATCATTTCTCAAGTAGATCACATAAAAAAAGTTGGCAAATCGGTGGCTTGTGTGAGTGGGGGTAGATGTAGAAGGGAAACTGTAATGACCACCACCCCTTTTACCATGATTACTTCTTCCTTCTAATTTTGCAGGTTGCAATTTTTGTATCAAAGATTTTAGCCCATATGTAACTTTAAATGGTGGTGCAACTACTGATGCATAAATTGCGGTCATTGCTGCCATGGTAGCCATTTCTCCTATTGTAGTTGTTGCAACTATTGCTACATATTCAAGTGGTGACATCCATATCCAGCCAACTACCACAAATTGAAGTGTTTTAAGGATTGCCATTGTTATGAATTGAGGGACTTGGTCTTCTTCTAAGAAATCGGTACTTATACAGTAGATCAAAGGAAATAGAGATTGCTCCCATGTTTTGATCAAAAATTGGAGCTCACTTACAAGTAATTAATTCATATCAAGATAATCATTAACATATAGTCCAAGACTAAAATTTGAATAACGTTATATTTGATTTAGTTCAATGCCAACACCCCAACAGCAGTTTTAAATGTTGAATAGCAGATAAGCCAGCCAATAAGCACTTTGCTTTTGAAATGTACAGTGAAATCAACAATTGCCAATTAAAATAAAATATCAAGAATTTGCCCAAATTACATCTATACTACAGAGCTTATCATCAGAGGAATCAACTTGTAAATGGCTCGACTTCATCATTACTGCGCCCATCCACCTTTATTAGCTCCTAATTTGATCTGGAGTTGCGGCTGCAACAACAGATTAAATCAAAACCACCATATTACATAAACATTGTGCTATCAAATGGCCTAACACACACACATACACACGGAGAGAGAAAAAGAGAAGAGGAGAAGAATTAATAATTTCCCAAATTCAATACAACAAAGGCTCGTTACACTCCCTTTTATAGGAAACAAAAATAATAAAATACTAGTCTTAATCACATAAAAAACCTTCCTATTAGAACAAAAATTTGTGTTAGCTTAAGGCTTAATGATTTTGATGATGATCTTTCATATTAGATTTTTTTCTTTCTATTGCTAACGAGTTAATTCTTCAAAGGAAATAAAATCATATGATAAATGCTTCCTTTCTTGCATAAACTTTCCTTATGAACTTACCTGTTTATTAGAAATGATTCCATAATATCTGAAAGAATCTTACAAATCACAATAAGCTCCATGATATAATCATTTTTCTTAACATCTAGATACTGGAAGATTTTATCAAAAATGGTATTGAATATTCAAAGTCAATTCAAGATATAAGAAAAGCAATGACTAGTTTGAAGTAAATGTCTACTTAAAGAAGAGTCACTGCATTTTGCAAATAGGGGAGCATAAGCTAGAATATTTGAAATACTTCAAAAGCATTAATATTCCTACAAGTCATATTTTGATTAAAATCCCTTATGCCTTTGACAGTGACAAATTTTTTTTTGTGACAGATCATTGAAGCTTATATAGAGCAAATTACTTCTTCATTTTTTGAGAGCTTGTAAGGCTAACTAAATATTACTGGTTTAAAAGGTTGAAGAATCTTGAAAAATATGTATTTATGAGCTTGAAGAGGTTTATCAAATTACTACTTAGTATTTTAGTGAAACAGTCAAGTTGGATCCTTGGGGACTAGATGTAGATTTAGGTTATAAGCTGAACCAGTATAAATTGATTGTGTTATTAATATCTCTCTTTAACTTCTAATTTTTTGCATTATATTATGTGTGTGTTCATTTTAGCAAGAGAGTCCTTCACTTTTATGATAGGCTCCTTCTATTTTCAACTTGCAAGAGGCTCCTTTTAGTTTTAACAGGTGTCTTCTATTTTAAATTGTTTTAACATAATTTATCGTTTAACAAGCTCTTATTGTTTAGTAGGTTTCGATTTTCTAACAGGCTCCTATCGTTTAATAGACTTCTATCATCTGACAAGATCCTAATTTTTAAAAGAATAACACACCACTGTCGTGTATGTTTACTTTATCATTTGGTATCCGAGTGAAGTTTCACATTTATTGTATTTTACAACATGTGACAGATTATGACAAACAATTTGAGAAGTCTTGAAGGACAATCTATTTTGAAGCCTCCTTACTTCAATGAAAACAACTACTCCTACTGGAAAGAGAGAATGACAATCTATCTCCAGTCTGTAGATATTGAAGTCTAGTAAGCTATCAGAGTTGGAGCTACAATTCCTATTACAGAAAACGTAGAAGTATAGTCTGATGCTGATAGAAAAAATGCACAGCTAAACTCTAAAGCAAAACATCATCTAATATGTGAACTATCTCCAAAAGAATATGAGAAGATATCCTACAGCTTTATAGCAAAGAAAATGTAGGAAAACCTACAAGTCACCTTTGAAGGAACGAGTGAGGTAAAGAAACATAGAATAAGCCCTTTAGTGAATCAATACAAAACTATTGGCATGAAACAGGAAGAAAACATAGATGAATTCTTTGGACGGTTCTACAACATCATCACGACCTTAAATAACTTAGGAAAGATATATCCCAATGATGAGCTCGTAACTAAGATTCTAAGATCACTACCAAAGGAATGGAGACCTAAGATGACAACTCTAGAAACTGCAAAGGATCTAGACACTAGTTCGCTCGACTGACTACAAGAAAATATGATGATCTATGAAACCAAGCTTAGGCGAGATGAAGGATCTTCCTACAGAAAAGGAATGGCACTAAAAGCAATTGATGAATCAAACGGTGATGAAAGTGACACTGATTTGCAAATAGATGGAGATGATGAGTTCAACTTCATGATCAGAAAATATGCCCATTTTTATGAAAAGAAGATGATGAAGAAAATAAAAGGAAACAAGAAAGCTAGGAATAATAGGTTCCTATCAAAAGGTGGCAACATCAATAGCAGTATACAAAATAATCAAATCATATGTTATCAATGCAAGAAGCCTTAACACACAAGACTTGAATGTCCTCTTCTTCAAAAGGACAAGTCAGAAAATAAAAAACCTAGAAAGCAAGCAATGGTTGTAGCCTGATCAAATGATGATTATGAAAACTTTGACGAAGAAGAGCCAGAAGAAGTCAGCAACGTTTGTTTCATGGCTAAATTAGGAGACGATGAGGTATATTATTCAGAATCTAATATCGAAGTTGATGAATTGAAAAATGTATATCATGAATTGTATGATTAGTACAAAAAGTTAACAACAAAGTATTTCAAAAAAGTTGACAAGTCTAAGAGCAATGATGCATATCTGAAACATAAGATTAAATTATTGGAATCTGTGAAAGAGAATTTGGCAACCAAGAATATGCCTCTTGAGGTTGATTATAAGCAAAAGATCTTTAAAAAAGAAGTTCTGGAAGAAAGAGTGAATAATTTGGAAAATACGCTGCAAAAAATGATTATGAAAGGAGATAGTGAGAAGAAAAAGTCACCACCTTAGAACTTGAGAAGGAGAAAAGTGCTAGAAAAATATTATCTTTAGCAAAAGATCTGGCAAATTTCCTTGATGGAAGGAATAACTTTGATACATTGCTTGGTAGTGGTAAATGCATTTTTAATAAGGCCGGAATATGATACAATGAAAACAATAATATCAGGTCATTTAACAATTTCTTTGTCAAATCCAGTAGTAGCTATAGTTAAAATAGCAAGAACCTGATACACAGTAGAAATTTTAGCAAACCTCGTTCATCTATTTTATGCTTCTACTGGGTAGACATGGTCATATTACTCATTCTTGTAATTTTTGTAGAATGGAGAAATTATCTCAAATTCATGTTTGGAAACCAAAAGGTCAAATTACTAACTTGAAAGGACCCAAAAAAATTTGGGTATAAATAATGAGATAGTACATTCTACAAATATGTTTCGGAGACAAGATAAAATCAATGTATAGTTGATAGTGGTTGTTCGAGACATATGACAGGTGAAATATAACATTTAAACTACATTGAAAGAAAAAATGGAGGTAATGTTGTCTTTGTTGACAAAAACAAAGCAAAGGTTACCAGAATTGGTGATTCTGATTCTACCTCTATTAATAATGCCCTTTTTGTTAATGGTTTGATACATAACCTAGTAAGTGTAAGTCAATTATATGACAAGGGTTATAATGTCATTTTTTATCCATCTCATTGTGAAATAGTCGATAATCATAATGATAATATTGTATTTATTGGCCTAGAAATCAGAATATTTATTGTGCTCAACTGCAAGACATGTCTTCACAAAGTATTAAGTGTTTCGTTTTTTCATTTATCTGGCATAGAAGATTTGGACATGCTAGCATGAACATTCTATCAAAATTATCCAAGAACGAGTTAGTAAGAGGATTACCAACCTTGAAGTTTGAAATCAATAAGGTTTGTGAGGCTTATTTTTTTAAAAAAAGTTTAGATTGAAAATATACAGTATTTCATTAATTCGGAGCAATCATAGAGGAGAATTTGATAACAAAAAATTTGAAGATTTTTGTGACGAAAATGGTAAGGTGCAGGCTCCTCGAGTATGATATGAGAGGTTAAGTAACTTTCTGCTTGAAAATAACTTCGAAAGAGGAAAGCATTAATGCAAAGGGAGAGTTAAGAGTTAAGATGAAGATATATTTTGCCTGGTTTATTCTTACATATGATATTTTCTGGCTATTTAGTTCTTTTCCCTATATCTTGTTATAATGAAAAAGGGCGATAATTAAGGTGACGATGTACTTTACTGAGAGTTGATGATATTTATTTGTATGATTTGTGAGCTTGATGAATCTAGGATATATGTTACTAACTGAATCTGTGAAGTTTAAATATATGATTTGTTAACAATAAGCTCCTTACTAAGAAAGGAAAGACATCTTCTAGTCAGTAAGAACTTATAAAGTATACAACTATCTTTCGAAACCCTTTATTATTAGTTGAATTTTGAAAATATATCTGTTATTGTTTGTCATCGTCAAAAAGGAGGAGATTGTTCGCTCAAGCCTTATTAACGATCTTGATGATAACTATATAATATTTCAAAATTTAAATTCTATTTATTTGCTTTTATTGTTAACGAGTTAATTCTCAAAAGGAAATAAAATCATAAGAAATACCCTTCCTTTCTTGTAAGACCCTTCTTGATGAACTTATTGATATGTGCTTAATTGATGATGAATTTATTCAATAACACTTAGTGAATATTGCTAGGAAAGTGCTTAAGATACTCACTTTGACTCATATGTGATTTTAGACACAATTCGGAATTAAAAGAGCTAAAGTGAGTTGAAAGCAGTACATTGGAGTTGTTTTTTGAAGATTCACAATCTAGGAGAGGTTTTAGAACAACAAATCATCGAAATATGTTTAATTAGGGTTTAAGCTTAGATTGAACCAAAGAACTAGAGTCCTAACAAATTCACCACTTTCATCATTTTTACATGTTTTCCTTAATTTGCTTTTGTTAGTTTAACTTAATTTTATTTTCTTGTTTGATAAACCAACCAACCCCCCATAACCTAAACACCGATTAATTTCATTTCAATAACTTTACACACTCTCTCTGTGGGATCAACCTAGATTTACCATTGCTACAGTAATAATCTAGTTTATTTTGACTAGAGTTACGATGTATTGTCAATTTTGGCGTCATTGTTAGAGAGTGCGGTGCTTTAATTTTTGTTTGTGATTCTAATTTGTGTTTTGTATATGTTTGTTCATAATTGGTTTCTTTTCAATTATTCCATTCCTTTTTATTTTTTTGTTTCGTGTTTGTGATTATTAAAAAATTGATATGGATGAAAGTAATTTCTTTTATAACTCTTATTCTTAATCCTATAACTAAGGTTGGACTGATCGACCTAACTTTAGTTATAAGTGAGATGATCAACAAAATTACTTGCATGACATTTTGCAGGATGCACAACAATTCTCGTATAGAATAGAAGTTTCTTATTATGATTCAGGTACACCTTTGGAAGAATTGATTAATGTTATGATTACTATTACTTTACAATTATAGCAGGATGTACAACAACAGTTCCAGTAATTCCAACACGATATACAACAACAACAACTTCAATAGGGTTTACAACAACTCTGGCACAATACAACGTTTAGAATCCATAATACGACGAGGAAATAGGTGAGATGGCATACAGGATCGACTACTTAGAATCACAAATGGAAGAGGAGTAGCCATATCAACCTGAGGTATACCCAATGGACATTAGTGCGGCAACTTTATAGAGTGATGAAGAGCTTGAGGATTTTGAGAGCAATACTCGAGGAATTGCTTGTGTCGAAGAAGTGGAGGATGAGCTCAAAGCCGAAAAGGATACTTCTTTTAGCTCAAAGGTAAATACTGATTTCAAATTTGTTGTTAAGACTGACTCTTTACTTTTAGCTAGTAGTTTAGAGAAATTGAATGAGAATGAACAAAGTAAAGAGCCATTCGAGATATTTCTCGAGAGCAAGGACTCAATAAAGATTGAGACTTTAAAGATAGGGCATGTGCTGAATATGACAGAATATCAACCAAGACCCTATCTTGAACTACCTCAAGTGAAAGTGGCTCAAACTGTAACAACCAAAGATTATAATTTTGCCACGTAAAGGAAGTGTGGAGTTGAGTCAGTGTCCCTAAACAAAGACACTTCTTTGGAGGCAACCCAAGGGAAGTAAATTTCTTTTCTTTAAATTTTCATATTTAGTTTTTATATAAATGCATGTTTTTAATTGTTTGTTTCTTACTTGTTTTTAAATTTCAATCAAAATGAGAGAAAGAATAAAATAAACAAAACAAATGATTTCTTGTTTTCTATTGCTTCTAGGACTATATAGTCATAAGTAGATGATGAATTGACTATAGAATTTTATTAAAACTTGAACATGTACGTTTATTTTTGTGATTGGTCTATGTACATTATCTTTAAAAGAGTAGTGACTAGTGGTAGACAAAGCCAGTGAGATTTTGAGCCTTAATAGACTGACTTATACATATCAATTTCATTGTCCTTTGATAATGTGTGACCTTCATGACATGTACATCCTAACTTTGCTTTGATTTTCTATTCAAGACCTCATTTTTATCACATGCATTAACATAGAAATAATTATGAATTCTTTACTTTTCCGAACTACATTAGCCAAATACCTTACCCATTATATGATTATCCTTTTTCATAAGCCCCCTTGAGCTTTATTAGCCTTTCTTTTGTATTAACCACATTATATGCTTTAAACCTAACCAAATGTCTCACCTAAGTCTTAAAGCTAGTGAAACATACGTTGATTGTTAAGTTTGTAGATTTATAGAAGTATAAGTGTGGGGGTGTACATATATATGGGTTAGTTATAATGTTGGGATACTATCTTATGTCTTATCATTGAAATTTCCATGATGATGCATTTTCTTTTAATTTTCATAAGAGAAAAAGAAAAAAAGAGAAAAATAAAAGAAAAGAGAAAAAAATAAAAAGAAAGAAAGAAAGAAAAAGAATGAAAAAATGTTTAAATAAATGCATCATAGAGGAAGTGCATATGTGTTTGCAAAGTTATTTATAATTAGTCTTTCCTCTTAAAGTTGTAATGAATGTGTTATTTGAGTATGTTGAATATGAGGTAAAAGTTGGTTTGGAAGGTTCACTTATAGTAGTTATCATCAATCTTTACAAGTGATCCCTTCTGATTGGTGGTGCTTAAGGTGGCTAGTGTATGAGAGCTTGAATTTGAGTTGTGAAACATCGTTTTTGCATTCATCATAGTTGATGTACACAATTGTGAGGGAATGTTGGTTTTACTTAATATCGCATGAGTGTTGTTTTGTTTCACTAGCTTTAATACATTCATGCTACTTGACCCAAATACATCTCACCTTACCTTTGCCCACATTATAACCTTGAAAAGTCCTTTGATCCATGATTTTTCATGTGAACCTTAGTGGTGGAGAAATGAAATGATATGCAAAGCTGTGGAATGATATAATCATGAATGGTTTTAAGATGAATATATCTTGTTTAAACATATTTTCCAAGTCTACCATTAGATTGCTTGATTTTTAAAGATATTGAATGATGATTAATCATAAGTAAAAGCTTGGAATGTTAAGTTCTTTCTATGATTTTTGAAAGTCATTCATCTTTATTTATGATCACGTATTCTTGGAACATATGAAAAATGAGTCAATGTTTTGGGTCTATCAGCTTAATTTTGATGTTTTGGGCCGAGGATGGCCAAAAGGTAACTGTGGGAGAAATGGGCATGACTTAAGTAGTCACGCCCATGATTCAATATGTCATGGTCATGACTTTCACACATATGTTGCCCGAAACCTAGTTTTTAATATTAATAGACTTGTGACAGCAGAGAAGTGGGATGAAAGGTTTGGGTATTTTCGGTTGAAAAGAGAAAAAGCTTCAGGAGAGCAAGAAGAAGGTGATGGATGCTCTCTACCATGAGAGACTCATGGATGGGTAGTTTTCCAACACTGGTTTGGAGGCGACATTGATGCCGATAACCTGGTTAAGTATTCCTTCCTTGTATTTGTTGTTTCTTTCTCTCTTTAAAGATTGATTATGCTATCCGATATATATGGATTTGGGTATTGTGAAAAGATGATTTTAATGCATCCATTGGATTATTTTAGTACATACCCATTGCTAAAATATTCAATGTAATTCGCAATTATTATGTAGCGATTAATGGTTCGTAATCGTTAGAGATAACATAAAATAGGTTAAATGACTCATTGTATATGGTTGTTACCTTGATTAATCGGTTTTTCTAATTTGTAATGCGGTTGCCCAATTGAATTTAGAGATCGTATCCTAGGTTATTCGATGACTAGGTTTAATTAACGATCGTATCTTGATTAAACATAACCTAAAGGAAAACTCAAGTTAATAGGTTAGCCTATGATTAATAGTTTCTATGAGAGTTTTGAGAACAACAAATCATCTAAATATGTTTAATTAGAGTGTAGGCCAAGATTGAACCAAAGAACTAGACTCTTAACAAATTCACCACTTTCATCATTTTTGCATGTTTTCTTTAATTTGCTTTTGTTAGTTTAGCTTCATTTTATATTCTTATTTGATAAACCAACCAACGCCCCCTAACCTAAACATCATTTAATTTCATTTCAATAACTTTACACACTCTCTCTGTGAAAATGGCCTAGACTCACCATTACTATAGTAGAATTCTAGTTTATTTTGACTAGCGTTACAATGCGCATGTCACTTATCTTATTAGAAAAGGTTTATCTGCAAGGATCCTACTAATTATAAAGGTCATCTATTAGCTCCGTGATTACTGAAAGATTTTTGACAAAGATGGCATTGAAGATATTCAGATTTAAAATCCATACAGTTGACTAAGGATGTAAGTGAAGTAACAACTAGTTGAAGGAAATGCCTACTTAAGGAAGAGCCACAACTTCTACGAAAATAGATTAGACTCAAAAAATTTTATGTATAAAATATGCTCAAAAGGAAATCTTTCAAAATAATGCTTTATAAAGTATGAATAAATTCTTTTGTACCATGGTGCCTTCTTTAACTTATACAAAGCTTTCTTCAACCTATAAACTTTAGCTTCTTTTCTTTTAATTTCACACCTTGCAGGTTGCTCAACGTATGCTTCCTCTTTTAAAGTTCCATTTAAAAAGTCGATCTTACATCCAATTGATAAATTTTTTAGTTATTTTGAGCTAAGAGGGAGATAATCATGCGAATAGTATCCAATCTCACAACAAGAGCAAATACTTCAAATTAATCAGTACCTAGTTTTTGCTTATATCCTTTTGCAACCAATCTAGCTCTAAACTGGTCAATCACACCATTAGGCTTGTACTTTGTCTTGTATTATCAGTGGGAAAATCTATTAATTCCCATGTGCCATTCTTTTTAATTGCATATATTTCTTCATCCATGACTTCTCTCCATTTTAAGTCATTTGATGCCTCCTTACAATTAACTAGTTCACAGTCTGCAAATAAAGCAAAATTGATAATCTCTTCATCAGATAGATCATTATCAGTACCTACATATAATCATCTAATCAGGCTAGTAACCGATGACATCTTTAGGGTCTACTAGATGTCTCTAGCTGAGATACTAAATCTACCTGAGTATTTTCTTCTCTATGGCTTTCTGAAATTACCACTGACCTTTTTTAGGAAGTTGAAGATCAATCCTATATTCCATCCTCATTAAAGGTTACATTACGACTAATAATCGTCTTTTTTGTATTTGGATTACATAATTTATATAACTTTGAATTTGTACTATAGATTGTAAAAATACATTTTTCACCTTTGTCATTCGACTTCTTCCTCAACTGATCTGCATGGCTATATGCAATACACCCAAAAACTTTGAGATGTCAAGTGGAAGGTTTCCTCTTGCTCCAAGCTTCCTCAGGTGTTTTGTCTTTAAGGCCTTTTATTGGACACCTATTTAAAATATAAACTGCACAAGCAATAACTTCTGCCCAAAATTCTTTAGGCAATTATTTAGATCTTAACATGCATCTTACCATGTCCATAATAGTTATGTTCTTCCTTTCTCCTACTTTATTCTATTGAGGCATGTATCTGGTGTTAGAGTAGTGCCCTAAAGGCAATCCCCTTTAGCGCTTTTTGTTCATAGTCATGTACAGACTTTATGAATAA
>JANIJH010000224.1:57153643-57167588 GCA_024520975.1 Erythroxylum areolatum | reverse complement strand
TACAATTTATCATGCATCCAATATATATATCAACCATATAAATAAAGTATGCAACTTATGCACTCATAATCAAATTACATGCATAAAATATCAAGCTTCGTTTGATTCTAGTTATTGATCTTCATAATCTAAACTAACATTTCTAACTCCTTAGAAAAATTAAATTAGATTAAAACTATTGATTCCTAAATAAATTAAATTCCTATTCCAAATAGAAATTTAAGTTGATTTGAAAACAATTTTTCAAATCCAATTAGAAACTATTTCCAATTTATCTTGACTCCTTTAATAAAATTGTATTGAAAATAATTTTCAATAAATTATTCTTTTTACTCATTATAATTTTAAAAAAAACTTCTTTTTCAAAATTATATAAGTAGCACATTTGAATCCAATTGAAAACTATTTCTAATCTAATTAGAAATTACTATTTCTAATCTCATTAGAAATTGTTTTTCTTTAATTAGAAAACAACTTTTTAATATTAAAAGGATACTACTTTCAAAATTAAATAAAACATTTTAAAACTTTAATTAAGAAAGTAACTATATTATTTATTTAGAGATTAATTTCTTAACTAACTAGAAAAATTTTCTTTAACAAATTAGAAAACTATTTTCAAAATATTAAAGAAATCTAAATTTTCTTACTTAATAAATAAAACACTTTACATAATTTAATAAAGAAAAATAATTTTTCTAACAATTCAAGAAACTTATTATTCATAAATAAAGAAACAATTTCTAAATAATTGAATAATAATTCTCTAAACAAATAAAATCATAAAATTTAAAATTTTCTCAATCAAATTGAAAAAATAAATTTAATTGAGAAACATTTTTCTTAATTTTAAGGAGTCTAATTAATTAATTTCAATCTAACTGAAACTAATTAATCCTTATTTTAGAAACAAATTTTTCTAATGTATTAATTTCAATATAATGGAAACTAATTACTTCTAATTTTAGAAACTACTTTTCTAAAATTAATTAGGAATCAATATAATTATTAATCCTAATCATATTAAGAAAAATAATAACTTTAATTTTTGAAATTAAAATCTCATCTTAATTAATATAATATCATTATATTTATAATTTTGTAGCATAATTCAATAATGATAGAAATCATTTAGAACTTGGCTTGATTTGATAATTAATTTAATTTAATAATTCAACTCTTAAAAAATTAAACTATATTCCAAAAAAATCTTAATAAACATTACCTATTAAAATTTTTTCATATGTTTAGAAAACTCTCTATTACATTTTATTAGGAATATAAGCTAGTTTAATCTCAATTAAACAAATTTAATTGAAATTAAGGTTTAAAAACATTACAAATAAATAAAACAAGGTGAGAAGTATCTGGCGCGGGCATTTCTGGACGTGTTTCTAGAAGACGATTGGCCCGTGCCTTATACTCCATCGTCTTCTCCAGAAACATCTCCACATTTCCCAACCACTTCTCCCCTGCCGCACTGTTGCCTCCAACCACTAGCTCCTGCCGACACCAGACACGTGAAACCGTAGGCAGTTCCAGCACGGAGATGGTTCTCCCCACTTGCACTGCCGCCAGCCTTCACTACTCCAACCCACAGTAGCTGCAACTATGACAACTCTTCACAGTTACCATTTGTGGGCGGCGAACATCCAAGTGACGAACTAGTGGCAACAATCGACATAATGCTCGCCGCTTCCAAAAGACCGTCGACAACATGCGACAATCCCACGTCATCTGTGGTAATGCCAATGGTTTTACCAATCAACCAACGGCGATTTAAGCCGCCAGTGATTATCTAGTAAACCCACAACACAGATAAAAAACAAAATTTCTAGATCCACAGTAGACATGAATTGAAAATGTTTAAACTAAACATGCAAAATCATCACATAACAGATGCAAAATTAAAGCAGATGCATAAGAGTGGGCATAAATAGGAGAAAACGTGGAGACACAATCATCAAACACATACATACTCCATTGAGCCTTGTCCAAGACTCAACCAAAACCTAAATACAAAACCAATAATCAACAGTTGCACACGCACAATCACACATGCTTAATGCTTATGGGTTTCCAAACCCACATTATGACAACTAGTTCAAACAGTTGGGTTCAATGAAATTTTCTATTGGCTTGCCCGTTACAAGTTAGGAGTTGACGCTTGCGGTCCGTTCGAAAGCTTCTGGTTGTCTAGGTCCTAGAGATGGAGGACACTGTGTGAGGCTGGTTTCACAGAGCAGTGTTCAGCTCCCGCTTCCAACAGTGGAAGGATAATGAGCTGATGTCACTCGAGCCCAAATAGCTCGACGGTCTGGCCTAATTGAACCACCCCTTAACTATAGGGTTTTGTGTTTTCCAGAACATAGGTTTCTAACTTTCTCGATTTATGTTTTTATGAACGCCCAAACACATTGACAACTCAAAAATGCAAGCAAAAATCGATCAATAACAATCAAACGTTTAATTAAATTACAGAATTAAAATCATGCTCTGATACCACTATTGAGAAGTCAGGTTGAGATTCGATCCTGAGTGTAGTAGAATAATCACAAATTTTTTTAAACTTTTGATTTCCTAAAAAACAAGATATATTTAATTCTATAAAATAATCAACATAAATTATAATAAGTGAAAATTTAATTCGTACTTTATTCCAAAGCTTAATCTTTGTCTTGTTGTATCTTTCAAACTGTTCCTAAAACTGATCCGTCTCAATCACTGTAGACACACAAATATCTGGTCTCTAACGATATCCACAGAATAGATTGAGAGAACTCTGTAACTCTTACAGAAATAATTAAGTAAGAAGTGCTAGTTTCATAGAGCTTAAGCCTATTTATAATAAGCTTTAGACGTTTAGTAATTTAATTGAAATTAAATTCTAATTTCAATTAAACTTTAATTAGAATTACAAATAATTCTAATTAATACTAATTATGTCCATATAAGATTCAATATCTTATATTGATCCTTATTTATTAAATATCTCATATTTAATCATAAAGTTTCTTAAAATTTATAATCAAATCCAACTTGATTAAATTAACTTTGTTCCTTGCAACCTATTCTATATGTGAATTTCAATTTATAATTAAATTAGATAAATTAAAACTCCTTTTAATTTATCTTTATTTCTCCAATTAAATAATTTATAATCATAAATTAAGGTTGGCATCAAGCAATGCATTATGACCACCTAAATATTTAGCAATGTCAAAGTGGTTTTGACTAACATTTCTGCGCATAACTTTTCTGTATAATTCAATCCTTTCATTATATAATGTTTCGATTAGACATAAAGCATGACATTAATGTCTATCCTATTTTGAGTCTAATCATGTTAGTTCTCTGCCATTAGCTATCGATTCAATTAATGATATTTATAAACTATTTACAAAACATGATTTCACTTTAGCCAAGGATTTATTGAATTAATATTAATCGAGAACAATGAAACATTCTTCATAATTACTTTAGGGTGATGAATCCTATCTTGATCACTCAACTATCTCTATATAGTTCATGTTACATTATCCAATGACTACCAATTAAACGACCTATGATTAAGTAGATCATAAGTAGTATTAAAACATAACAATCCCCATACAAGATAAGTTTGATGATTTCAAGTCAAATGATCACTTACACAATCATTACAATGAGAATTCTATAGATATAAAAGTAATGTTCCAAATGGATTTCTCATATTGGGTCTGTACAGTGAACTTGTTATCTAGCAAGCACCTACACGTTTGTTTAAGTATCTTTATACTTTAGCTTATGAGATCAACTACTTCCTTCATAAGAAAAAACAAAATGTGTGCTAATATTTTTACATTCTATTAATGTCCAATCTTAATAGAACAATGACTAGGAACATTTAGAAATAATACATAAATGCAATATGAATCTCATAATTATAATCTCATTATAATTTCATTTACAATGTACAATTATCTCATGGATTTTATCATATATATCTAATTGTGTATAAGATAAAGAATGCCTTTAAAGAATTTGTCACTAAACTACAACCAAAGAGATTGGCTTTAGGGCATAAATTAACACATTACATTTAACCAAAGTAAAAAATATTAAAATTATGTTTTCTAATGTGACAGCGAAAGTGTTATAATCTTAACACTCCTCCTTGCCACTTCGACTAAAAAAGTGTTTTCTTCAATATTTCAAATCTTATCTTTGGCAAAGCCTTGATTAGTATGTTTGTCAACTGATTTTCGGAACGACAACAAACAAGCTTGATTTCTTCTTCTTTTTCTGCATCTCTGATAAAATGATACTTGATTTTCATGTACATGATTTTTCCATGGAAGACTAGATTCTTCATTATAGCAATAACAGAATGCTTGTCACAATATATCAGTAGGACCTTTTTATTTACGTGATAAGTCACTCGTGACATTTCTTAACTAAATGATCTAATTGACTACTCTGGCTACTACAATATATTGATCTTTTATAGTTGATTGAGTTGCAAAATCATGCTTCTTTGAATTTTAACTAAACACACCTAAGCCAACAATGAAAAGATAACCAAATGTGCTTCTTATGTTATCTTGCGAACCAGCATAATCATTATAAATGTATCGAAATAATTTTGATGCTTTTGCCCTTTTAAACCAAAATCCCATATCTTTAGTGGCTTTAACATACTTCAGCACTCATTTTCTAGCTTTGTAATGCAACTCACTTAGAACTGCAATGAATTTTGAAAAAAGGCTTGCTATATAAAATGGGTTAAGTCTGGTGGTAGTCAAGAAACAACTACCAAAACTTTTAAATAATTTCTCCTTGGCTTTCTTTGCAACATCATTTTTACTTAATTTTTCATGTAATACCAATGGAGTAATGACACTCTTGTTCTCCATCTTGAACTTCTTCAAAATTTCTTGGGCATATTTTTTCTGGCAGATGAAGATTCCTTGATCAATTTATGAAATTTTCATGCCAATAAAGTATGAAATTTCCCTCAAATTAGTTATTTTTAATTCTTTTTTCATCTTGTGCTTGAACTCATTTATCAACTATATACTAATTTTTTTGGTAAATCAATAATTTATATAAAATAAGTAAATGTTATGTACAAACCAAGAGATTGCCCATGATGCAAATCTCTTTTCTAAACTAAAAGGAATAACCTTACATGAAGGCATAAGGAACCTTACAAAAATTGTTCCTTATGACCACAAAAACCACAACAGTGAGCCTATACATATCTACCAACCTTGATGAACTTATAGAAAAGGTTCATCTTACCAGTAACACAACCCTTTCCAAACAACAATCTAAAATAGAAAAATCAAATAGTCAAGCCTACCTTTACAAAGCCATAACTTCGAGTCAACACATCATAAGTAGAAGGATCTTAGCTTTATTCTTTTAATTTTCTGAACAATGTGGGATCTTCTTTGCTTAGGATACCGATGGTAATAAGGAAGAGCCCTTACCCCTTGCTACTAGCTTCCATCTTGTCCTTCAAATCTCTATCAAATGTTTGCTCAACTTTTACCCAACCTTCCTTGGTAAACCCATAATGGACTCCGAATTTTTAAGAAACCAAATATAGGAATATGGGATGTCCTACTATTAAGAAGTGGGGTTAGCATAAACTTCATTGTAATCATCTTTTCTATTGCGCGGGAGGCTCCATTACCCAAGGAGTTCCTCCCTGTAGCTTGCAACATCATGTTTCCAACACTATTGCTTTAAGGTTTTTTTGGAGATTGAAGCATTCCCTAAATCTGATGTCTCCCTTGCTATAGATACTAAAGAGGGATTAGATTTCCCTCTATTTTCTTGAACTTGAAATCAAAACCTGTAGACATTACGTTAGAAGAATAAAATGCTCCAACAATTATCTTCTCTTAGTGTTTTAGCTAAGTTATTCCATAACTTGAAAGATCACTCTAATGCTGATGCTCATAACTTCCAAGACTTCATCTTTAAAGGTTTGAAGGTTTCTTTTAGTCAAAAGGTTGTACATAATAACATAAAGGAGCATGATAAAAATATTGGTGTCACAATTCTGAAATTTGGTGGCTGGTTGAACCAATTTATAATGGAATGAAGGTTAGGAAGGTATATTTGAAAGTGGTTAAGACAGTATAACCAAATTGTTTTAGAGAAAGAACATTTAAAGAATAGGTGATCAATAGTCTCATTGTCTGACGCACACAAGGAGCTGTGATTTAGGATGTGAAGTTAAAGGAGTTTATCCCTTGTTTACAACTTATTAAGAAAGGCTAAACATAGTATGAAGGAATACTTCGGGCTATTTCTTTTATGCCATACTAGTTTATGCCAAGGGACACTCTAATTAGGAGGTCCCATGGAATTGTAGGCTGAAGCATTTATATACACTTTTTATGAGCTTGCTAGCCATTCCAAATTATCAGGTAGTGAACTATTTGGTTGATACTGTAGGCTCTAGAGTACTTATGGTCCTGACTGTTGCCTCTTGCCAGCACCACACATTATTTCTGATTACATGGGACATTCTTGCAATCAGGTAGCTCCAACCCATTGATCAATCTGGGTATTAAGAGATACTTCAAGATACCTCTAGGATGCCAAGGATCTTGCCATAAGAAAGTAGAATTCTCATTTTCTATCCTAAATCTGAATTGGTTCCCAATTTGATCCCTAACATTTAAATTCTTTCACCAACTCCACGAACTATAGTTGGTAGGTTGGGCACTCTAGAAATTTTTCCTTCTTAGAATTATAGTATGCACCCACTTAACCCGCAGAGCTTCACTATCATTAAATATAATCCAGATTCTTTTCCCTATCAACATATTATTCCAAGTAGATAAATGCTTAATACCTAATCCACCCTCTCTTTTAGGTTTACATAGGTCATTCCATTTAACCTTAGCATGAGCTTTTGTTACCACCTTACCAAACCATAAGAAATTCCTAAGTTTTATCTCTATTTCCTTAATAATGGAAGAAGGGAGAATGAAATGACTAGACCGATACACCTAAAAAGTTGAGAGGACAGAAATAACCAATTAAAGTCTACCAACATAGGAGATATTTTTATGGGTCTATTTGTTTAAGTCTAGCATCAATTTTATCCAACAAGGATAAAAAATCCCTCTTAGACAACCGACCTATTAAGAGAGATACCCCCAAGTATTGAATGGGAAGGTGATCTCTTTTAATACCCGATATAATTCCCATTTGATGGGCCATATGGTCCATATCAAGAGATAAAAAGAACTGACTCTTGGAAAGGTTCATGTCCATGCCAGACAAATTAGAAAAGGTGCGCAGGCAATTAAGTAAAGTTTGGGATCAAGCCAAATCGACATGACAAAACAACAAAAGATCATTAGCAAATAATATATGGGTGAGTTTAAGAGCTTTACACCTCCAGTGGTATTTAAAGTAAGTACTACTAGCTATATAAGCATTTAGGCTCCTTGAGGAACCTCTATACAGATAATAAAGAGAAATGGGGATAAAGGATCCCCTTGTATAAAGCCTGACTTTCCTCGAAAATTTTTTGAGGGGGATCCATTGATCAAGATAGAATAAGAAGGTGAGATTATACACTCTTCGATCCACTCAATGAACTTAAGAGGAAAACCTACAACTACTAGCAAACTCAGGAGGAAATCCCACTGAATCGAGTCATATGCTTTTTGTAAATCCACATTAAAAACACATCTCCTATGGTTATTAGAAAGGTGGTAATTCTTGAAAATATCTGGAGCTAACATGATATTATCCCCTATTCGATGGTTCTTAATGAATGCACTTTGGTTTGGGCTGATAATATGAGGGAGTAACTCTCTAAACCTATTTGCCATGATTTTTGCAATCACATTAGAAATCATGTTATAGTAAGAGATTGGCCTATAATCAACCACTGTGAAAGGATGATCTTTCTTAGGAACAAGAGGAATAAAAGTATAGTTAAGCTCTTTGAGTTGTCTTGGAAAAAATCTTGGATGGCACGAGTAACTTCCTCTCCAATAATATGCCAAGTATGCTTAAAGAAAAAACCATTAAACCCATCTAGCCCAGGGGCCTTATTTAGATTGAAAGAGTTGAATGCAGCCCTAATCTCTTGCCCTAAGACTTCAACAATAAGGTTATTTGTAAGATTACTAGGAATTGGATAAGGGAAAAGATTTTTACCAAAATTTTTAAAAGGGAGAAGGTCTTTTTTATTCCCAATAGTGCTTTGAAAAAAACTTAGGAACTGTATTTGAATCTCTTTAAAAACAACAATCCTATTTCCATTTCCCACTAGTAAATAGTGAATGCTGTTTCTGTTCTTATTTGACAAGATAGAATTGTGAAGGAATTTGGTGTTCCTATCCCCTTCTCTGAGCCATTTAATATAGGAAGATTGTTTATAAAAAGAATCCTGATCATCTAAAGCTCTAATCAAGTTATTAACGACTTCAGTTTCCTTGGCAACCAGTTGAGGCCTATTAGGCAAATGTCTCATTTGATCTTGGATATTATTAAGAACTACTTGACAATTTTCAACTCTAACATTCACTTTACCTATCTGACTAGAGTTAAGTAATTTAAGCACATTTTTAACTACTTTAAGCTTGGACACCACACAAAACATAGAAGTTCCTTGGATATAAGAATTCCAAGCATCTTTTACTATCTAAAGGAAATTAGGCTGCGAGACTAGGAAGTTGGAAAAACTGAATGGAGAAGGTCTCTTCTGCGTGTTTGCTAAGGAACTAATCACTACTGGAGAGTGGTATGAAATATTAGGATTGTGAATCGCACCATAAGATCTAGGAAATCTATCACTCCAGGCCGAATTGATAAGGGATTTATCCAACTTTCTTGCAATAAAGAGGTCACCACATTGCTCGTTGTTCCACATAAAACTAGGACCACTAGAATTTAAATTATACAATGCACATTCATCAACATACTTCCTAAAGTCACTCATTCCATTAATAGTCTAGGAACTTATAGGCTCTGCCTCCTGTGAAAACAATATAACATTAAAGTCCCCTACTATGATCCAAGGTTAATTACCAACTGTGTGTTTGATATTAGAAAGAGCAGACCAGAGATTCTTCCTATGATTAAAATTATTCGAACCATAAACACACATCACAAAAATGGCTAAAGAGTTGTTCATATGAGTTACCTCCAAATGGATCAGTTGATCGTTAGTGATTTGAGGAGAACACAAGAAACAATCCAGATTCCAAGCTATCACTAACCTAGCATTTGAAGCATGATCTAAATTACTGTATAAAAAAAAGCCATCTAGGAAATAAAGAAGAGTACACATTATTTAAAAAGGGAGGAGACTTAATCCTAGATTCAATTAAACAAACAAAAGAAACCGATAACCTCTTAAGAAACGCATTCACAACTAGTTGCTTTTTAAAGTTATTAAGACCCCTAACCTCTGTTTTAAAAAATAGACCGGACCGGCCGGTTCGACCGGTTCGACCGGTGACCGGTCGGCTATCCAGTCCGATTCACCCTTTAAAATCGGTTCTCAATTAAACCAGTGAGAACCGGTCAAAACCGGTCAGACCGGTCAAATCGGACCGGTCCAACCACTGGTTCAATAAACCCTAACATTCCAAAAAACTAAATCCATAACATAAAACAAAACTAAAGGCCTACTACTTTTGTTTCCTCCTAAATTTCCTACTCTTCTTAATATTAAAATCCCCCTCTGCCCCTTTTAAAAGACTCGGACTCTAAGAATCAATAATTGGAACTAATTCAGATTTAGGAGAGGAAAGGTGGTTACCTACTTGACTCACAGCGAGGATGTCAGAATCCTTAAGGTATCCATTTGGATCATCTTGCTTCTGTTGAGCCTTGCTTTGTTCAGCTAGGTTTCTAAAAGGACCGCTTTCCTTATCACTTTATATTGCCATCTCAGGAGCTTGATCATTCTATTGTATTACTTTGCCCTTACTTTGTTCATTTAGGATATTAGAAGCTCTACTCTCCTTATGATTTTTTTGTTTCTTCTCAAAGATTTGCTCTTGTTCATTCCTCTTTTGATGGTTTAGATTGTTTGGTATAGATTCCTTCCCCTTATCCAACTCTTGAAGTAATCTAGTTTGAAACAATCACCCTATAGGTGTCCATTCCTTCTTCTATAAATGATGCTCAGGCCTCCATTCATACTCAATCTTTATTTCCGTAAAGGTTATTTTTCCTTCTTCAATATAAGTGGCCAATTGGAAAGATGAAGGCCAAATCCTCTACAGATCTAACTCCACACACATTCTGGCATACATAATCCTAGACATCCTTACTTTCTGTGTATCCATAAGAAGCAGGTGTCTTATTGAACTGGCTATTCTTCCCAACCCCTTATTATTCCAGTATTCAACAGGTATGTTATGAAACTTAATCCACTCCAGAGCATATCTAACCTCTTCCTGTCCTCCGCACTCAAGCACCATTTTTGTAAGAATAAGGGTTTTCCTTAAATATGCCAAGAGCCCTTCTCCATAACCGAATTCATACAAATCTTCGAATCAAACTTAAACAAGAAATTGTTCAAACTCATAATTAAGGTTTCAGTTAGTCCAAAAGCTAACCAGGATTTAGAGAGGGATCTTTGAACCACATGATATGCAGGGCGCGTACCAATGAAAAACCCTATCAGAGCATATCAGAATTAAGCTGCTCCTTTCTTCTCTAACTCTGGTAGAGGAATGACAAAGATATGCTCACCCTTAAACTCAGGGGGTAGTAAGTCAAAGCCTTAGCATCTGAGGAGTCCTCCACTAATTCAAATACTATTGACTTCCAAGTTCTGGGTTTCTCCAAAGTTTTTATAGCGTGGGGGTTTGGTGAAGATTCTGGTTCCATAGAATTCAAAGACTGCTTATGTGCAGATACACCTATATCTATTGGATTTTTGGTTAGGGAAAGAAGACGAATGTTTGGGTCTATGTTTTGGGTATGATTAAGGTTAGAGGAAGGGGTCAATTGGGAACGCCTAGGTGAAGGGACAGATATTAGGCCGAGAGGTAATTAAGATGGAGAAGAAGATGAAGAAGAAGCTATGGAGGAAGAGGGGAGTAAACCATCGACGATCTCAGAAGTTATGGAATCTCCGCTCACGATCTCTCATCTTTGCTATATACTACTTTTAGTCACCAGTAAGTCATCAATATAAAGTGTTACTACCAAAAGGTCATTTTTTAGATTACTTTACATAGAAAGTTTGCCTCTGCTTCTGTCAAATTTCGTATTGCTCAAGTATTCATCAATCCTATTGTATCAAGCTCTTAGTGCCTATTTTAGGCCTTATAAAGACTTATAGTAAGTATACTTTATTCTCTTGGCCTTTGATAACAAATCTCTCAGGATATTCTACAAAAATGTCCTCACTTAATTAACTACTAAGGAAAGTTGAATTCACATTTAACTAGCCTTTAAGATTTTTGAGCTACAAGTGCCAAGAGTAATTTGATAGTGTCATGCCTTGCTATTGGAGCATGATATTTAGAAAATTAATGCCAGCTTGATAAAAATAACCTTTCACATCTAATTTGGCTTTCAATTTCTTGATAGAACCATCATGATTCATTTTGGTTCTAAAGACTCATTTCAAGCTATATATTTTTTGCTATCAAGTATGTCAACCAATTTTCAGATATCATTTTTATTGATCATGCATAACTTCTCCTTCATTGCATTCACCCAACCTTCTGAATTTGTTGCTTCTTCTTATGTGGTAGGTTCCATAAAAGTTGTATTTCATCTCTTTTATATATATATATATATATATATATATCTGTTAAGAGTCTTGTACCTATAATTTTATCATCATCACTTTCTAATTCAGCTTTAGCTTTAGCTTCAGCTACATCTTATTCTTAAGGAAAGTTGTAGTATCACATTTTTTTCATATTAAGGATTAGTAGATAACAACATATGAGAGATATTATTAAGAAATTAGGAAATGTATTTCATACTGATGCATAATATTAGCATACACATACGTGAATTTGATTTTTTCTATACACATTACAATGACTATTCATGCACTCATTTGACTTATTCCAAGATATAAATAATTTTTAAATGATTATGATATGAATAGTGAATATTTTGTCTTGAAAATTGATTTGGTGAATTATATTATTGATCTAGAATTTTTGGTCAAATTTTAGGAAAAATTTTGAAATTATGAGTTTTTTAAGACTAGGAAAATGCAAAGTGGCTAGACAATTGATAAATGGCAGTAAAAATAAATGGCATATGGTAGTAGAAATTATTGATAAGTGACATTAAGATTTAGTGACAAGTGCCAGAGAAAATTGGGAGACAACTGGATTAGAAATTGAGAGACAAATGAACTAATTATTAAGAGTTATGTGTTAGTTTAAGTAAAAATTCAAGTAGCATAATTCTTTATGTGGTAAGTGTCATGACACCAAGCATTAAACCCATGACATATACATTGAAAGATCATCTTTTAATTGTCTTTCATTTTCATTACATGCTCTCTTCTTTATTTTCTTCTTCTCCATTCATGATACTCACCCTCACTCTCATAACCTAACCCTCAACGTTGAGCTTTACTATCATCCTTCACTTTCCCAATCCAAGATCCTTATTGTCTTCTTCTTCTTAATGAAAGCCTAACCTCTTCCTCCTTGAAGAGTTGATGATCATATAAGCTTAGATGTTAAGGTTTCATGGTGATTTTTGAAGAAGAGTTGAGTTAATTAAGTAAGTATATTGTTCTTCATGATTTCTTGAATAGCAACTTTTATGATGATAGTTAGAGATAAAATAAAGGTCATAATGGAGTAGAATGTGTGCAGAAATTTTATGAATGTATGTATACATTGATGTTCTATTTTTATGTTTATGACCAACCATAGTTTATGATTTGTTTATGAATTATATTGAGCTAAAATGGAGCTAAAAATGAACAGGAAATGAAGTAGAAAAGATATCTATGTACAAGATGTGTTCGATGTAAAATGTAGGAGTTAAAAATCTAGAAAATTGAAAGAGAATGGTTGGAATATGTTAGGGGTAACGTTTCCACTAGACATCCATATGTATTTTAGCCATATAGTGATTTGTAGACATGCAAATAAGATTATTTTAATTTTATATTAAACTAGAGACGTATGAATATATTTTTCATGAAGGAATATTTTGTCTTTAATGGTTTCGAAATTTGGCTTGAAGTTGAGTACAGTGTGGTGTTGCAGTATGAGAATAGTTTGTAGTATTTTAGGTATAACGTGTAGAATACTGAACCAAACTGCATGGAATTGATATCATTAGAAACTTAAGACATATAGGAACATTTGTTTAAAGAATGTATTACCTAAATACCTCATTTTTTGGGTCAAAATGGATCACCAAGTAGTTGCACGATCGTGCACAAGCACAATCATGACAGAGAGGGATCATCAAGTGGTTGCACAATCATGCATAAGCACAATCATGCACTACTGTCTTCTTACCTTACCTTAATGTTTTGGACTTAATTGAGGTTTGAAATGAACTTAGATGGTTGCTAAAGTATGTGGTTAAGTTATTGATAAGTTTAGTATGCTGATTGACATTAGAATTGAAGAATGGATTGACTTGATATGAATGTATCTCAATTTGGAAGTTATGATTTGTTAATGATGTAAAAGTGTTCTTAGAAATGCTAATATGATTATAAGGAGATGAGTAATGTGTATCAAGTAAGAATAAATGAGAGTTTGGATATTGTGTGATCATATAATGTTAGAATAACATTGGTGAATGATTGTGTTGGACCCCAAAATTTTTCTGATTTATGTTATTAAGCATGAATTGTGTTAATTATGTGTTTATGCCTTAGTTTGATTTAATTACGAATCTTAGTGGTTAATTGAAGTGTATTTGAATTTAATGTGGTTTAAATAGGATCATAGGGTAAATTTGTTTGAGG
>JANIJH010000224.1:57072260-57086418 GCA_024520975.1 Erythroxylum areolatum | reverse complement strand
ACATACCGTAACTGAAAATGAAAGCAGTATAAAATCTCTTCTGGATCATGTATAGAATTATATCATATCTATGGAAAATTATCGATTCTTAAATCCATGACTCTGATATCATATATTAATTCTTTCTTAATTAAATCTAATATCTCTTATTCAAATAACTAATGAGATTTAATATACTTAAATGATTAAATCAAAATATATCGGTCACAGATAATAAAATTATCTAACAAAAGAATCAATAACTTGAATCTTCCCATGTTCTCTTGAAATTTGGTAAGTCATTATTTAGAATGAGTGGATGATTTGTGAATAAACTATTTTTATGCAACCTTTTATCTCGCCGGTGATTCTCCTCTTCAATAAATCATTCTCACGATTCATGAACAGACAAACTTTGAACCAAATTAGATGCGACTATTTTACGCAGTGCAGTCAGAGTCAAATTAAAAGATTGCTGACTTTGGTAACTGTTAGAAATCCAAAAGGAAGGCTGTAAAAGAAACATCAGTGTGTCCCAGAATGGACACATATGTGCCCAAGGGCAAGTCAAGACCATCGAAAAAGACAGAAACAAAATAACTTAGCTTCTCTATTGCATTCTTGCCTGTTACTCTGCTGCCATTCTTCTTTCCATTGTCACTTGTCCACCACCATCCTTTTTGGCATTGCATCTCCTCATGGAAACTCAGCCATGTCTATTGCTTCTCTACAGATTCTAGACCTAATTTTGAATTCCAAATTCCTGTTCTTAGCATTTGCCAGCATCATGGAAATTGACATTATTTCTAGCAAAAATGTAATGTCAAAAATGTTGGAAGTGACAAAGAAAACATTGTTGTTGGTCCTGATAGATCCAGCAACATAAATAGCTTCCCAACGTTGGTAGTCGTAGCATTAGTGCCAGGGGCGATGAGAAAAGTTGCCAGGAGGTGCTAGTTTATGATATTTAATTTTGTCTTTTATATCAAAAATAAAATATTTGAAAGTATCAATGATTAAATGAAATTATAATGTAATCATGATAATAACATTCAAATAAACATATAAGATGACAATGGAGAAAAAGAACTTGCTATATTAATCGTAAAAACTTATGGTTTAGCTTTGTCCGACCTATTAATTGAACAAATAAATATTATCATGACCTAATAATTTACTAGAAACATAATTTCTATTTTTGTTTAGATTTGAATGTAATAATTAGGTTTATCATAAAGAATAAACGTTATTCTTTTTATAAGGATAATGATTTATTATGATTTGAATTCCTTTTAAATGGTTAGGTCAATCCTTAATCTAAATGATAAGAAAAGCAAATTAAGTAACCAAAATCAATATTATTTATGACACTATATCTTAAGTCATATAATCTAAATTAGAATCATGAAATTACTTGAAAAATATTTAGATTTTTTAATTATGAATAGTATGAAACTTGTTAATTTTATTTGGTGGAAAATATAAACAAACTATATTTTAGTGAAATAGAGAACATGTCATTAAAATGCTAAAATTTATATCCAACCATCCAAAATCTTAATATCAGATCCTCCTATTTTTTTTTCACTAATTTCAATAAATGCATGTAATGGTCTTCTTTTTTTTTTTTTTTTTTTGGTATCCTTCCAATTTTGTTATTTGTAAGGGTAAGTTAGCTGCTAACATGGAAATGCATTTTAGCTTGTACTTTTATTCGTCTTCTCATGACCTTTTCTATTTAAACTGGAAAGCTGAAAATGGTTTATAGTCAAAGTTTTGGTTTTATTTTTTAATCATATTTCAAATATATTACTAGGATGTGGTGTGAACAATCTCATGCACAAAGCCTACTAACTCAAAGTATCTTTAGTATAAAAAGTACCATTGCTATGTAGTATTTACGTGGCTTAAATGTAGCTTTTTAGGACATTATAGAGCAACCGAAGTCTTGTTAAAAGATTAAGGCAAGATCCAATCCTTTGCACGGTAGAATAAGAATGGAATTTTTCATTTAATTTATCAAAAATAAAGATTACTTAATTTTTTAAATTTGATCAATGCATAAAACATGAGAAGCATAAATGTAAATTGTATCTTATTATATAGCATGATCATTTTCTTGATGTTTCTCTTAAATTATTTTGAAATTAGTTCATTGCAACCATTATAATTACACACATATCTGTCCTCTAATAATATTCATAAGAATAAGTTAACAGATCTATAAAAGTATTGTATAAAGGATAGGCAAGAAGTGTTAGCTCATTTATAAAAGAAATATGTATTATTAGTTATAATTGTCTAATATAGGACATATATATCATAATAGAAAAATTTTCTCTAGCAAATGATGTAAATTATTTTTATCTAATATAAATATGTGAATAACTCCTATGTTTTGGGGGATCCACTTCACTAAATCTTTATAGTATCATAGCAGTAAAAGTTTCAATTTTTTTTTGGATTTTGGTTGTTTGTTTCTTCCAGTTTTTTATTTCTTTTTTTACTATAGCAACAATCAAATCCCATATGATAGCAACACGACGTTTACTAACCATATAATGGTAGTGATAAAGTTCATATCGGGGATGGTATTCATCTTATAATTATCCACACTGGGCCTAAAATTTTCAAAACTAAAATTACCTTTTTCTTAAAGTCATGTTTTAGTTTTTCCTCAATTGTGTAAACATTTAATTTCTATTCAAAGGTTTGTTTTTGATAATTTCTTTGTCTAGATTTTGGGTCATTTGGTTTTTTTTATAAAGGATCGTCAAACATAGAAAGCATACATTTGTTGCAATAGTTTTGGACCATTGTATCCCTTATAAACTAATGATGTTTTCTTTTTCAAGCCCAACACATTGATTTATTCACATAATCCTTCAAATTTGTGGCATCAATGGCTAGCATATCTTGGTTTTCAAGTTTTGTCTTATTTTCTTACAGAAAATAATATTTCTATTAGTATAGGAAAATTATATTTTTTTTTGTCATGCTTGTTAATTGGGAAAATATGTGAAACTTTCTTTTTAAGATTCTTTCCATGAAACTAGTTTTCCATTAAAAATTATTCATTTTGATGTTTGAACTTTCTTCATTATCAGGTTTTAAATATTAAGTTTTATTGCTTAATGATTTTGGTAAATATCATTGGATTTATCCTTTAAAATGTAAATTTGATGTATTTACAAATTTCTTAAATCTAAAACTATGATTGGGCATCAACTTCCTTTTAAAATTAAAAATTTGCAATGTGATAGTGACAATGAATTTTGAAATAATAAATTTAAGAAATATTTTCAAGAAACTGAGAGTTTAGCATGATTTTCTTATCTACAAATACCATAACAAAATGGCCAAATTGATCATATGCATCTAATTTTTCTTAATGTTGTACAAACCTACCTCCTCAATTTTAGGTTGAGGCATTATTTACCGATATTTATAGGGTGAATAAAATTCCACATTCCTTTATCAATTTTTATGAGCTTTATGAAGTTCTTTTTCAATCCACACTCGATTTATCCATGTTTAGATTTTTTGGTTTGTTGTGTTATCATATTACCAGTTATATTCCTAATAAACTTAAGCCAAGTTCACATTGTTGCATTTTCTTAGGTTATGTAGACCAGCATAAGGGATATAGTTGCCTTGAGTCGTCCACATCAAACATTTTCATCTTTGGACATGTGACATTTTTAGATAATTTTCCATATTAGTGTCTAACTATAATTCCTAGTTTAGCCTCACCATTTCTTTTTCCTCTATCTTTAAAAATCCTGCACATCATTTACCCATTCTTAACCTAAAGTCCTCAACTCTTTTTACTAATCCAAAGTTCACAAAATCCATGTCCAACATTACCACTTCTAGTTACACCATAAATTCCACTTCATTTCTACTTACATTCAGTTGCTTTATCACAACTTCTAGTCTTGATCGAACACCTACTCTTAAAATCCTAAATGACAAAACTCCTTTTCTATTTACTCCTTAACTAACCTACAACAAGCCCATAAAACCTTTATGCCTTTGTGCCTTCCTTAGCCACTTCATTCTGTCCAACCAACAAGCCTTTAATTAAGCCAAACTATACACCTTAATAGAAGAATATTAAAATTATTCACCTTATGACTATCAAGCTAAAGAAGGTACTGCTAAGTCAAAAAATTTTACCTTATTCCTTATAATGATCCTTTCCTCTTCTAATAATCAAGTTAAGCTAACTTCTTTTGCATAAGCTTCCAAAAGCAAAATTTGGAAGGATTCCATATAATCTAAGTATAATGCCTTAATGAAAAATAATATCTGGTCATTTTTTCCTTTATTATCACCATGTGTGGATGTTATTAGAAGTAAATGAGTATATAAATTAAAGAATAAAGTTGATAGCACAATAAAACTTCATAAATTTCACTTGGTTGCATAAGGTTTTTCTTCACTAGAAGATTTGAATTATGATGAGACCTTTAATCTTGTTGTCAAGTCATTCAATGTACATATTGTACTTTTTATGGTTTTTTTAATCTAAATTGATATGTACATAAATTATATGTAAAAAAGGTTTTTAATGGAAAGATTATTGATTTATATGGCTCAAATGAAAGGGTTTGTAAATCATATCCATCCCAAATATATTTGAAGGCTCAATCAAGCAATTTATGATGTTCATTAAGTTTCATGTGTATTATTTACTAGGTTTACTTCTTACTTGTAGCAAATTAGTTTTTAAAGTTGTAAATATGACTATTCATTATTCACATTTCAAAACTTTAATGGTAAAGCAGTCTTGCTTCTCTATGTATATGATATCATATTGACCACACTAAATTCAATCATGTTGTATCATGTCATTACTTCACTTTAGCATGAATTTTCTATAATAAATTTAAGAAATATTAATTACTTTTTGGGCATTCAAGTTACCCATAATAGTAATAGTTTTTTTATTTCTCAAGCCAAGTAAGTTACTAGTATATTGAAATGAGAAAATATGATGAATTGTAAGTTATGTTCCACTCCTCTTCAAAGAAAATTGAAATTTGGTGAGATTCCTCCATTTGATAATCCATCCCTTTATCATAATGTTGTTAGTGGATTATAGTACTTAAATTTTACTAGGTTTTAGATTTCATTTTCTATAAATTTGGTGTGCCAATATATGCATAAATTGCAATAAGAAGATTAGCAAGTTGTTAAGTGCATTAGGTGTAAGTTGTTAAGGGCATTTTAAGGTGTAAATTGTTAAGTGCATTTTAAGGTGTATTCTTAGTAATTTATCCTTTCGTATGCAATTATATTGTGAGAATCAGTAACTTGGTAGCTTTCGAATACTAGATGTTTAACCATTAGATGTTGTGTTTGTCTAGGCAAAAATCTAATTCTTTAGTGTACAACTTAACAACAGATTATCTCTTGTAGTAGTCTAGAATTTGAATATCAAGATTTATTTATAGAGATACTTAAAAATCCTTTTAGTATAAGCTATGAAAATTATTAAATTTCCCCTTTAATATGTTATTTAGTTAATTATAATTCTTGAAAATTTTATCATAAAATTAAAGATAGAAATATCTATCATAAAGTTTGTTAGCTAAAGAGAGGACTCTAGCTAGTATTTCAACTTCTTAGTTCTCATATTATTATCATTATGCGCCTTAGCCTACAATTTAGTATGTTTCTTAAGTGCCTTAGGCCTAAAATCTAATAATTAGAATAGGAATCAAGCTAGAAAGAGAACTTTAGTTAGTCTTTCAACTTATCAATTCTCAAATTCTTATCCTTATATACCTTAACCTATAATTCCATATGTTCTTTAAATGACTTATGCCTAACCAATCATTAACTCCCTCCACCATATAGGTGATCTTGGATCTTGCAAATTCAACTATAAAATTACCGATAATAATCACTTCCTTAACAAAAGTTTAGTATGCAAGTCCAACTAAACTATGCTCCACTCAAAAAAAAAAAAAACTTCAATGCAATAAGGATGATAGTAACAACATCAATAAAATAGTAATAAGGGTAACATAATTAAAGAAGTTAGAGAAATATGATGAACTGTTACCACCTATGTCTATGTCTTTGTCAAAGCTATTAAAGCTTTTATTAAATAAAACATATGATTGCAGCTATGGCCGATAAGAAATTTGAACCCTTAAGCCTTTGTTGGTCTAAAACAAAATTTATATGCCATTATTATAATGGATTTATTTCAAGCATTCAATTGAATATTGTGTCACTTTTTAGGATAAAGTTATATTAGTTTTAAAAGCATTGATTTTGAATATAAAAGAGAGTGTTCCAAGTGTTAATGAAAATACCTTGCTAATACAGTTGATATAAATATGATCAGCATAAAGTTGGTAAAGGAGAGGCTTACGGAAAATTAGATTCAGTTTTCAATTCTAGTCATTTCTCAAGCATAATTTTTTTCATTTATTATCTATCTCACTTATTAGTTTTCTTTCATTCTTTTGAATAATTTGATTGGATTTTACTTATACTGATTATGAGTGATACTTATGTGAATAGTTTTAGTTATTAGCTATAAATTTTGAACTTCGTGGATGATAATTAACTAATGAATGTTTGATTTTTTTCACTCTTTATAGGCCTTGTATATAATGCTTGATCTCTTCCTACAGTTCAATTTTATTATTTCTTGAGCTAGTGTTTGTTACCAATGCATATATCTCAAGTATGCAAAAAAACTCAAAACTCACATATTTAGTGACTATCCTATTATTTTTGGCTTGATGTTCTTTAATATTAGTTACCTTCCTATCTTTCTTAGGCTAATTATGGTATAAAGGGACTAGCTTATGTGAAAATTAGTTTGGTTAATTCAAAAGGTACTCCAATGTTATTAATGAAAACAATCCAAATTCATATTACGACGATAGTGATGATGACCCCCTAATGAAAACTCAAAGATTCCCTAAATATAGTTATAAAAATGTCCTTAGGTTGAGGAAATTGGTATTAGAATTGAGGACTCAAAATAATTAAAAAAAGTTGAGAAATTTAAATTTAAACAAAGTGTGGATATTGAAAATAAATGTGATATATATAAGAATTCCTTAAAATATTTTCCTCAAATTATTAGAACATACTAGGATTTGATTGATTGATTCAAAAGTGAAAACAATACTCAAACCTAAGTATAAATCTATTCAGAATGAATCAGTTAGGTAGAAGGTGTTGATGACCTAATTCCTTTAGAGGAAGATATCATTCGATGATTGGGGAAATATTTAGAATCATTTATTTTATTCTAATTTTAGGTGTAATTATGATGTATGATAAGAAGTCAACAATTTGTATTTCTTAAAGAAGATTGAGAACTTAAAAAAAGTTTGCAGCAGACTTGGAAGGGGTAGAACAAGCAAAAACTAAAAGATATAACATAATTACAACCAAAAAGGATGGAAGAAGAAAAGAAAATTATGATGGAGTACGTCAAACCATCTCTTATGGGAACACAATTGAGTATTGTAAGGTCAGAGATGAATGCTAATTATTTTGAGATTATGCCTAATGTAGTCTAGATTTTTCAATAGAAAGTACAATTTAATGGATTACCTAATAAGGATCCGCATGCACTCATGACTAACTTTTAGAGATATATGATACATTTAAGATTAATTGGGTGACTAAAGATGCAACTAGGCTGAGACTGTTTTCATTCATACTAAAGGATTGGGTAAATGAGTGACTGAAAGCATTACAAACTAGAATAATCAAAACGTGGGAGGGTCTTATAAAGAAATTTCTTACCAATAATTTTCATCATCTAAACTAGTAAAATAGGAACATTATCTCTTATTTTTAGCAATTGGATTATGATAACTTATATGGGACATGAGAGAGATACAATGACTTGCTATGGAAGTGTCCACTCAGTGAACTCCCAACATAGATATAATTTTAGACTTTTTACAATGCTCTAATGAAATCTACAACAACAATGATAGATGGTACAGTATGTTGAACTTTGAACAATAAAACTCTATAAACTACTTTAGAATTAATAAAAGAGATAGCCATAAACAATTAATAGTACTAGTTAAGAAAGGCAAGATCAAATAAATTGGTTGGAATCTATAATAAAGATGCAATAAATGAATTAAAGTATCTGATGGAGATAATAGTTAGAAATTAGACAATCAAAGCTCTCATTCAAGAATAACTTGAGTTATAAGTTATGAATTATAGAGGAGAGGACATCAAGGAATAAATTGTTAACTTGTGAATCCTATAAAAAACCAATGGAGTAAATTAATTTTATGGGAAGTTTACAGAGGTAGAATAACTCCTATAGTAAGACATAATTTAAGGTGAAGAAATCATGCTAATTTCTCCTGGAGTAATAGCATGCTTTAAGGTAGCCCCCACTAAGTTTTTAATAGCATGTGTAAAAAAAAACAATTAAGTTTAGATGATATTTCAAGACACTATATGCAAGAAATTACTTCCTTGTTCTAAAACACAAAGATTCAATGAGAAACCTTAAAGTTTAGATGGGCCAATCTACTAAGGTTATCATAGAGAGATCACAAGATGCCATGCCTAATGATATTGTACCTTATGAATGAGATTATCCTAAAAGGTAAGGAGTTGACTAACATTAAGGAAGAAAAAGAGAGTAAGTTAAGGACACCATTAAAGGAGTATAAACCAATAATTTCTTACCTTACTAGATTGTTTTAGATAGTAAAGAAAGAAGAGACTAGTATTTAGAAGGAATACAAATAAGAATTGAAATAAGAAGATATGAAAGAGAAAGACCCTAAAGAGAAGGATAACGAATCAAAATTAAGTAAAGGAGATAAATAAATCCTCCCAGATATCTTAATAACAGAAATGAAGAACATGTTTTCTTCAATAATAAGATGAAACTTATGTCTCTTAGAGATTGGAACAAGTTAATCATTCTAATATTATATAGAGAACCATTAAGGACAAAGAAATCAAAGGGCCATAGCAAGTAAGGATGAAGGAAATAGCTAAAAAGATTATGATCCTTTACATGGAATTTTTGTAAAGATGAAAAAGAGAGAAAACATCTTACTTTGATAACTAATTGAGTTTGAGTATAGATTTTTTTTGAAAAAGGAGTTTTAGTATATATTTCAATTGAAAAATTCATCAAAAGTGTTTTTTGGGAGGTAATCTAACCAATATTTAATTTTCATTTTAACTTGATTAGGATTTATTTTAGTGTTAAGGATTGATAATTTAGGTGTTTATTTAGATTATTTTTATTAGATTAATGAATAATTTTCCATCTCATTTTAGTTTTTATTTTTAGTACATTTTATGTTCTGTTCCTATGTTTTTGTAGTTAAGAATAAAAAGAAGAGTGATTTTGAAGATGAACTTACCACAAGCTGAGCCTATATTTTCTTTCATTTTCTTTTCCCTTATAGCATGTATATTTTTATAAGAGTGTTTATTCTTTGTACAACCTAACTACTTGCTTTGATATTATTTTATTTTTGTTATTCACTTAGATTTTGTACTTTATTTAGTCTAATTTAATGTTTAATTTCCATTTTAATTTTATTGTTTTTGTCATTTTCTTTATTTTATTTGTTTACAAGGTAAAAATGATTTTTAGATGATGATTATACATAGTTTAGATTGCAAATAGTAAAGAAGAGACAAATAAATTTCTTTTATCTTTTTATTTGCTCCCTTTTTATTTATTGTTCTTAAATGTTTAATTTTCATTAGTATTTAATTTGATGGTAGCTAAATCATTCTTCAATAAAAAAGAGGAGCACTTGGTAACTTTTAGTAGTAGAATCACAAAGACTCAGATTGACTACTTCTTTCTGAGGTAAAGCAATTAAACTAATTGCAAGGATTGTAAGGTGATACCTAATTAAACTAATTGCAAGGATTGTAAGGTGATACCTAACACATGTTTTTCAATTCAGTATAGATTATTGGTCATAGATCTTATAATTAAGGTTTGGAGAAAAAACAGAAGTGCTTGGCGGTGCATTTGAGTTAGATGGTGGAATTTAAGAGGGGACACCATTTAACAACTTAGAGATAGAGTAATATTTGGGGAAGTATGGAAACTAAAAGGAGATGTTAACTAGATATGGGAGAGAGTAGCAACTCTTTTAAGGAATGCTGGTAAGGAGATCTTGGGAGTTTCTAAAGGGCTTAGGGGTTATAAAAATGAGTCTTAAAGGTGAAATGAAGATATTCAAGACAGGGTGTATATAAAAAAGGCTATATATAAAGCTCTATAAGATAGCAACATGGATGAAGAGAGCATAACCAATAGAGAGAAATATAAAATGACAAAAAAAAGTAAAGAAGATAATCTTTGAAGACAAAAGTAGAGCTTATGAGAACTTATATCAAACATTGGAAACTAAGGACAGAGAAAAGGATATTTTTATGTTGTTAAGAGCTAGGGAACATAAAACAAAGGACTTGGATCAAGTTTATTATACAAAGGATGAAATAGGATGGGTGCTTATGGATGAAAATAAGATCAAGATAAGATGGTGAAGCTACTTCTAATGATTTTAAATAAAGGTAGAGGTAACAACATTTCGTTAGGAAATCTTAGCATTTTGAACAATACTAAAACTTTGGTTATTTCCAATGTATTATGAGAGAAGAAATTAGATGAGCTTTGAGGAAGATGAAGAGTGAAAGGGCAGTAAGACCTGATGAGTTACTCATAGAGTTGTGGAAGAGCCTAGAGCTTGTTAATGTGATCCTCAAATCTACTAAAATTTCAGATGAGTGGAGACTTAGCACACTAATCCTTTTTTATAAGAGCAAAAGGGACATCCAAATTTTTAACAAGTATAGAGGCATCAAACTACTCAGTTATACCATGAAGTTATTGGAGAGGTTGATTGAGAAGATAGTGATAGAAATGCTACCTATCTAGGAAAATTGATTTGGTTTCACACAAGGGAGATCCACAATAGAAGCCAAACATCGTCTTAAAAGATTAATGGAGTACTAAAGGGAGTAACCTACATATGGTTTTCGTTAGTTTAGAGAATGCTTATCATAGGGTACCTATGGAAGTCTTGTGAAGGTGTTTGGAATCTAAGGGAGTTCCTATTACCTATATACAGGCTATTATGGATGTGTATGAAGGTGTTAAGACTAAAGTAAGGAAGATAGGAGGAGAAACAAAGAGTTTTTCTATTAATATTAGGCAATACTGAGGATCCAAAATGAGCTCCTTCTTATTTGCGGTAGTTATAGATGAGCGTACTATTGGATAGCTTTCACTCTTGTAGACTTGGTCCTTACACCAGGCATCTGATGTAGGTGATGGACCATTACACTAGTAGTTTTCATACAAGTAATTTGCTTTTGCAATATGCTGCTGACAGAAGCTAGAATATAATACTTAGTAGTCTTATCAGTATTCTGCGAATGCTCATGTTGTTAGACTTGCTCAGGAGTTGAATCTTCACTAGGGGTATAGGCTCATTTTCAGTTAATACCCATGAAATTCGTTCATATTGAAGAACAATGTCAATGTTACGTCTCCATTCATTAAAATTACTTCCATTTTCCAATTTTTTATTTGTCAAGAGCAAAGTGAGTGGATTCATTTTGTGGTCGATTATACCTTTCAATATAAATTATTAAAACATGAGCATACTAGTCAACAATATCTAAACTTTGTATAGAATCATGATGCATATATGCATGATGATAGATTTAACAAAACTTAAAAAAATTAAATCTTTATACGATGATTATTTTTCTTATCTATAATAAACTAAGTGACAGTGGGCCATCTTATCTATTAAAAGAAAAACTGGGTCCCTCCTACTCAAAGGCTACCAAGCATCTTCATGCCTAACTTTCTTAGAAGTGCCATAATTTGGTCCATACTTTTACCAACAGAGCTACGGTGGGTAAGTTATTGATAAAATATGTTGAGTGTGTAACCATTTAATTCATCCATTAAAGGTACTTACAAACCATGCCTCAGTGGGAGGTCACATTTGCTACCAATGAGTGGACCTATCCTTTAAGAGACCAAAACCATGCAAGATCTAGGATTCATGGCCTCCGGTGGGGAGTAACACTTCACCAAAATGAAATGGGCCATCGTTTGGAGATCGTGGACTCTCATATGAACATCCTCTCTCACTCAATTGTTTTGGGCTTTAAGTTTTAAATACCATCTTGTCTAGATGCAATTTATTATCTATCCTATATTGTTTCATTATATATCTCATACATAATGAATGCATGGCAAAGCCTAGGGTTGGAAATTTTTTTATGTATGCTGCATATTTTTATGTGATAGAAATATATATGGTGTATGTTTTTCTCTTTTGGTTGTCTATAGAATTTATATTTACCATGTACGATTTCTTAATTTGGTTTGTAATAAAGAGGGTGGTCTATCATCACCATGTTTCCTCCTTAGCTTCTTTTTTCTATTTTCTTTAATTTTGTAATGTACAAATTGATGTAATGATAAAGATGAAGCAAACATGGATTCAAGAAATGAAGAGGTAATGGTTTCGGTGTATCCTTTTGATGTTTATTGGAATAGTTTAGGTTTTGCGAAAACCAAAATGTTGGATTTTTGTTTCAATGAATCAAGTTTTGATTTTTTATATAAAAACAAGTGTTGGATTTTTGTTCTAATGAATCAAGTTTTGGTTTTAATAAAAAAAGTGCAAAAATTTTTGGTTTTATGAAAATATAGTGCTGGAATTTGTTTTCAAAGTGACAAAATTCGGTTTTATAAAATGCCATTACGCAATTTTTTACCGACTGGGTCAGGTCAAGTGAGCGAAGAGTTCAAAGTGGAAGATCCAAGTCTAAGAAGATTATTTATAAAGGTACTTGCAAACCAAGCCTCAATGGGAGGTCACATTTACTACCAATGAGTGGACCTATCCTTTAAGAGACCCAAACCATGCAAGATCTAGGATTCATGCCCTCCGGTGGAGAATAACACTTCACCACATGCAAATGGACCATCATTTAGAGACTGTGGACTCTTATATGAGCATCCTCTCCCACTCAATCGTTTGGGCATTATGTTTTAAATACCATCTTGTCTAGATGCAATTTATTATCTATCCTATATTGTTTCATTATATATCTCATACGTAATGAATGCATGGCAAAGCCTAGGGTTGGCAATTTTCTAAATGGCATACAATCACATAATATCACATATTATTTGCATCCATTCATCTCATGAAATAATAAGCCACTTTTGATTGTCCATCCTAGAACATAAAAATGATTACAAGCCTTTTAGGCCCAAAATAATCTTCTTGGACCTGGATCTTCCACTTCGAACTCTTCGCTCACATGACCTGGCCCATTTGGTAAAAAATTGTGTAATGGCATTTTATAAAACCGAATTTTGCCACTTTGAAAATAAAAATTCCAGCACTAGATTTTCATAAAACCAAAAATTGTTCCATTAAACCAAAAAACCTGCACTTTTTTTTTAATCAAAACCAAAACTTGATTCATTGAAACAAAAATCCAGCATTTTGGTTTTCACAAAACCTAAACTATGCCAATACACAACAAAAGGATACACCAAAACCATTACCTCTTCATTTCTTGAATCCATGTTTGCTTCATCTTCATCATTACATTAGTTTGTACATTACAAAATTAAAGAAAACAGAAAAAGAAGCCAAGGAGGAAACATGGTGATGATAGACCACCCTCTTTGTTACAAACCAAATTAAGAAATCGTACAATATAAATTCTATAGACAACCAAAAGAGCAAAACTGTAACACCCCACTCGCGCGATGACCCGAACCCGACATCGATGGTGATATCCGAGTCCGTACCCCGCGAGGGTGGTGTGCTAAAGCACTCAATCTTTTGAAAGCCCATAAAATATTTTTTTGGAAAATCGATAACACAAAATGCGGAAATCGAAACTCAAATTGGGCCCACATTCATTCATAATCATTTTCACTTAACACAATTTTCAATAGCCATTCGGGCCCTTTCAGAATTATAAAACTCTTAAGTCATTTCAACATAAAATTTTATACAAAAAGATGTGGAATATACAATTTAATACAACAAATAAAGACATGCAACGCAGACGCGAACTGATCCCGACCTCTATCCTTCACTTGAATGTTGTAGGTATACTCCCGTTGGCCTAACGGGGTATT
>JANIJH010000224.1:56897215-56914628 GCA_024520975.1 Erythroxylum areolatum | reverse complement strand
GATGGGCAATTCCTTCCATTGGAATCACTTACCAATCATCAAAAGGTTGTACAAACTCCTGTCATTTTGATAAATCAATCATGTTTTAAATACATTTGGTAGAAATTTGTTCATTTTTTACTCAGATGAGCTAGATTGAGTTCAACTGCAACTTAAAGTTTAGGTTTTAGTGACAATTCCAAGTCACTAAATTGTAACAGAGCCTTTTGATTGTTTACAAGGGATTGATGAAAGTTGGATACTTTTTATGTTCCATTGAATTCAATCATGTCTTTTCCTACATTCTCGTAGGCTAAAACCTATAAGCAAAAGGAAAGATTTAGATTTCTCGTGGAAAGAAATGAAACGTGTGTTTTCTACAGCCCCTCTTTTATACAATCACCAACAACATTAGCTCACATACATGATCTAAAAGGGTAAACGTCAATTCCAAATTCTCCATCTAGTAACATTATTTCATTTGGCTCCTGTTTGAACAACGTTAAAGCTATCAATATCTGATGCATAAATAAGACAGTAACTAATGCTAAAGTATACACTTCTCCCCAACCCACTAAAAAAGCGCAAAAGTATTATAAAAGCTCATATCTTTTTCCGTTTTCTTATACATGCACAAACTATGAACAAATGAAATTTAAAGATCTTATACTAAACTAGATAAAACCATTCATTGTCCTAGAGTAAATGATAGATGGAGGCACGCTACAATAGTGCATTGAACCTTTTCCTTTAGTCTGAACTCCAGCTCAAAGGATTCATTCCATTGTCAAAAACCAGGGAATTGTTGGTACTGAATGAGTTATTTAGATTGGATTTATAACGTTGACTATGCCCTTCCCATCTTTGCTTTGACATGTAATTCATGCTCTGCAAAACATTGCCAATTAAAATGTAAACTTAATATATTGTGATTTGTGTACTGTTTAATATATTTTAAATATTATTTATATGTATAAATAATTTTTATTATAAAATAAAATATAGTTAAAATTAACAAAAGTGTTTTTTATTTTTATATTGCCAAACAGTCTATTGTATAAAGCTCTTTTAAAAAAGTTATTTTTTAATTGACAACCAAACAATTAACTGACTTCTTAGAAAAATTCTTTTAAAAAAAGTTCTACTGAGAAAAGCTCTGCTGATATAAGCTCATCCAAACAAGTACTTAAACAAAAACATGATTTTTGCAAATCTGTGTGTTTAATATTATATAGTGTTTAAGGTGATACAAAATTAGTGATGTTAGTTTATCGTAACTGAGGTTCTACATCTTGCAAACAAAGTATATACTTGCGGAGTACACAAGCGCTACGATGAGGCATGCGATCCAACAGTAGAGGACGTGAGGGACTGACTTGTCGAGTGGGTATTGGTACCACCGGGACACACAAAAAGTCCACCACAACATGGCGACGACCAGGGTTGATGACATGTTGGAGGGATCTTCTCCAATAATGGCTCCACCGGTGTAAAGAACAAAAGAGAAAATTTTCTTACAATAGAACTTATAGGTGTGAAAGTATCCTGTCCTTTGATAATACCCCATAGGAGCCCTGCAGACTCCAATATAGTCTATCATAAATAGCTATATATAAATAAATAAATATGTAATATTAGTAAATAACATTAGTAAATTGGTGACTAGAACCATCCAACTATTCTAGATTTGCATTTATAAGACTTTATTGTAACTTTTTTTAAATTTTGTTGCCTTTTTTTGTATATAGTAACAAATTATTATCTTTATTAGAGGCAACATTTTAAAAACTGTAGCATTATATTAATTTTTAACAATACATTTTTTAAATATAGTAAATATGTGATTGTCTAAAGTTTTGTTTGTCACAGTGAAATAATCTTTTTATTAATAAGGCTAAGATTAAGTACTATTGAATCTCTTCAAATTTTATACGCAGTGGGACTCTTCGGTGTTATTGTTGTTTTTGTAAGCATATTTCATACTCTCTTTGTTGCATAATTACAATGATTTTTGTATGTTATTGGTTGAAATTTGATACTGTTAATTTTGTTAAATGCCACAATTAACGTTACTTTTGTGCAACATTAGAGGTGAAAAAAAATACGGAAAACATAAAAGGGATGTGAATCACCAATTCTCAAGTTTAAGTCTTTATGGCCATCAATCAATCTCAATATTACGAGTTTTTATGAGAAACTTCTTGCAAGAAGTATAAACAGTTGGTTGGAAAGGTACTAAACCATGAAAGCTGTTAATGCACCTACAAGTTTGATGCATCAATTGTTGTTACATAGAACAGATGCGTGTTTAATTGAGACCACTGAACAAGCCTTATTCCAATGACGGAGATCCCTTTAAAGGGGTGGGATTGAAAAGTTTCTTCTGGTAAGCAGAATCTTTAATTTTCTAAGACCGAAAAGCAAACGGAGCATGTCCTCCTCTATGATCCGCTAGGCCTCTGAGACGTGGTCTTTGGCCAGCCTTATTCTCTGAATTTAATTAAGAACAGAACCAAGTTGATCTATGAAGCCATAGTCCAGGTGACACTCATTCCTCCGAAGATGGGATTTCTTTCATAAATGCCTAGATCATGCCAAACTTGAGTAGAGGCGTCGATGGTATTTGGCGGGCAACCGTCCTCGAAAGCGCACTGATCTACCACCATCGCCCTGGACTTCTTTCTCTTATAGTAAATTGTCACAACTTTGTGGCAGTTATGCTTTTTATTGAACAAATCAGTGGACAGAGCCACCACACGAGCACTTGGAGGGTAAAAGCGCTCAGTACATTGTGCTGCTCCAGTTCCTCCACTTTGACTGAAGTCATTCCATGATAAATGCGCACTTCTAATACCAAAAGTCGGCGGTTCTGAGCTCTTGACGGTAACGTTGAAGCATCCGTCAGTTGTACAGTCTTGATCAACTCTTAGAGAGTCGTCCCCATTATCAGTTTCGATCTTGGGACCCCTTTTCCGTGCTACAACATCAGTAACCGCTACCTGCAATACTAGAATAGAAACTAGAAACGCCCCGAAACCTGTGCAAGAATAAGTTTGCTTCATAATCGGTATTAATGGTGGTTTTCGGTTTGTTTAGTGCTCTTAATTAATCGTTGAAGTTGGAGATGAGGAGAGCAAGCACTAAGCGTGACTTTATATAGAGAGAAAGAGGAGCCATGTTAGTGATATATGTGACGACAATATATAAACTTCGAAACATGGAACAATCATCTTGCTTTCTATACAAATTTTATTGATCTTGCAGTTCTACAGACTTGAAATATATAGGTTCTCTTATTCACCGTCTCCTCCCTTGGCGTATTTCGTTGCATTGAAGTAAGATATCGGCCGTCTAACTTTTGAGTTGTCCGTTTCCCTAATAAAGAAAACAAAATCTCAATTAGGGGAATCTTCGTTGTCCAAGTTTGCACCTATAAAATGAAAACATCAAGAGTTAGCGCCTTAATGGTAAGTGAGTTATGAACTTTACATACGAATGCGGATCACTTCAGATATCAAAGTGTTTGCAGGAATTGAGTTAATATGTGATTATAAGGTTGAAGTTTTTTACACTAATGTTTACTTTAATTAGCTGGCAGGTCTCATTTTGGATTCTGGATTTTGTTATTTTATTGCTTAGAAGTTCATGATGATAAAAGGCGTTATTGTAGAAAGAAAATGATGGAGAGAAAAAGAGTGGCAGTTGCCATGAAAGACTTAAACATGGATTTAACAAGCACTCGTCGAGCTCATTTCCATTCCTACACTGCACATTAGATTTTCTTGTTCAGAAGGTTTCCTTTTAAGGATAAATGCCGAATTGATTGAGTTATTCTCCTGTTGCTCTATCGAATTGGGTTGAATTTGGGTCAAGTCAGGTTAGAATAGCCAGTGATTAGTAGTCAAATTATTTTTATTATTCTTTTTCTATTTTTAAATTTAAAAAATTGAGTTTGTCAATTATTTAATAAATTTTTATATATCACAATTTATGGAAACCTATGCAAAGTAAATTTGATTATTTATTTTCATATCTATCACAACCTAGTTTTGTTATTAGTTAGATCAATTACAATTATTTATTTAGTGTTCGCTCTAAGTTCCTTTCATGCAACCAAGGCTATTCTTCCCCTACCTAATTTTGTCCTCTAACCCCATTTCTCCGCCTTTGTTCTTCACAGTTTTTTCTTGCTATTATCCCTGTAGACCCCTGTAACAAAACTCAGATATTAAACTGGCGAGTAAGCTTGGGAATGTGAATACTTGTTATTTCTGGAAAGGGAAATACCAGTGGAAACAGAGAAGGTTCAGAGAATGACCGGACAGAAATACAGAGGGTGGAGAAGAGAAAAGCCTGACACAGAATTGTGCTCAGCAGAGGAAGAAGAAGGCTAAAACATTACAAGCCAATCATTGAAATTTCATACCACTACCTCACGACTATTTATGCTACTGTAGTAACTAAGTGTCATAACAGAATCCATGCTAGCCTGACACGTAATCTTTTAGGATCACTGGCTCCCTTTTCTTACGCTGTGACTTGCGGTGGACTAACGGCTTCACAACTGATTCATTTCCTTCGGTTGAGGCTGGCGGGTCAAGACCCATCACAACCCCTTAGACCATTTTCACACTCACCCAAACCGCAACCAACTTTACTTTTCCCCCGACACACGAATTCCTTTTATTCTGCGTTAACGGGCTTTCCGTCTTTTCTTTTCTTTTGAGTTCTCGTTAGTCCATCCTTCCTGCCGTTTAAGGCCGGAAAGTTTTCAACCTTTTGACACCAACAACAGACTCCATATAAGGTAATAGAGATAACTAACATGGAAATACATACGATGAAAGGTCCTACAGACTCCGTCCTCTAAGCCTTCCCCCAGCCCAGAAGCTCTCTCCTTTAGTGACAAGGGTCTCCCTTTTGTCAACTTGTCCCTAAGCTAGAAGCATATCGTGTGAGAGGAGAGTAGTGAAGCCTGACACTACTGTCTCCCACTATTGGAAAATGGTAGAAGACTGGTGGCTCTTGACATTCAGATACTCAAAGATGGAGTGATAGTACGGATCTGGACAATTGTGGGATTTTTTTATGAAAAGCATCTTGCATTCCCATTAGTAAAAGACTGGGCGATGAAGACATGAAAAACTGCTAGAGCTATTACTTTCAGAAGATAACTTGATTGTTTTGAAGTTTGCAAGCCAATCTGACGCAAAGGAAATGTTGGAGGTCGGGCCTTAGGCATATCTCGAACCAAACTTTTTTCCTCCAACTATGGAACCTAAGCTGAAGATGGGAAGCATGTTGGATGACAGTGGGCAAAAGAAGGAAAAATGCAAGTGATGGTATGCAATACAGAGGAAAAGCATTCAGAAATTTTCATTAATTGTAAAATACTGCATCTAGTAAAGCAAATAAAAAAGCCTTTAAATAGGCTTACACTGTAATAGAAAAAGCTGAAAACTAGGAACAACAGCTACCTACTAATTCCACTAAGTTATTTAAATAAATAACTAAATAAAACAAATAACAACTTCCTAAATATTTAGTCAAACCACTTCACACAACTTGAATCATGTTTCAACACTCTTCCTTGATTCAAAATTGCAAACTTCAAGTAGTTCTCTGAAAAGCTCATGTTTTGTTTACGAAAGTGACTTTATGAAAATGTCTGCAACTTGCTCACTTGTATCATAAGCCTTCAAAATAATTTTTTTTAGTGGAGACAATAATTCGAATAAAATGATAGCGGATGTCGAGGTACTTGGTCCTACCATGAAATGCTAGATTTTTTGTCATTGCAATAATTGATCTATTGTTACAAGAGATCTCTGTTGCATCAATCTACTTATGATTAAAATTTGCAAGTAGTCTCTTTAGCCAAATTGCTTGACAAGCTAAAGAAGTTGTTGCAATGTACTTAGCCTCTGAAATTGATAAGGCCACCACTTCTTGCTTCTTCAACCTCTATAAAATTGCACCTGACCCAATATTGAACATGAAACTAAATGTATTTTTTCTATCATCAATAGTACCTGTCCAATCACTCAATATCCTCTTTACAGCTCCAAACTGAAGCTTGCTTGGTTTATGCATAAATCTAGACACAACTCTAACAGAGAAAGCAATGTCTGGCCTTGTATGAGACAAGTAGTTTAAACCACTAACAAGACTTATAAAATATGTTGCATTTGCCAATTCAGCACCATCATCATGACATAACTTTTCATTAACATTCATAGGTGTAGTAGCAATTTTATTATTTACCATATTAAATTTTTTTCAGAAGATCCATTGCATATTTCTTTTGTGAAATAAATATCCCATCAACTCCTTATTTCACCTCAAGATTAAGAAAATAATGCAACAGACCCAAATCAAACATCTCAAATTTCTTCATATGCAATCTTTAAATTCAGCAACAATAGATTCACTTGAACCCATATAAATTACACCATCAACAAAAAGGCATAGCATTAAAAAGTCATTTTTACCTTCTTTCTTTAGATAAAGAGTGGGCTCATTATTACTTCTTTCAAAACCATTTTTCTGAAAATAAAAATCAATTTTGAAGTATCATGCCTGTGGTGCTTGCTTTAAGCCATAAAATGCCTTTTTTAACCTATAAACCTGATCTTCTTTTCCATTAACTACAAAACCTTCAGGATGTAAGACATAAACTTCCTCTTTCACATCACCATTTGAAAAGGCAGATTTAACATCAAATTAGTACACAGGCCAATTTAATTGAGCAGCCAAGGCTAAAAAGGTTCTTATTGTTTCAAAGGGAGCAACAGGAGAGAAAGTTTCATCAAAGTCAACTTTTTGTTGGTGGGAATAACCTTTTACGACGAGCCTTACTTTATGTTTTTGGATGCTCCTATCTGCATGATACTTTATCTTGAACACCCATTTGAATATGCTGCTGCTCATTTTCTTTATTCCAAATCCATTTAGCATCTTCATTGAATGCTACATCTCTGCTAATGAAACTTTTGCCATTGATAGGATTATATAGCTTATATGCTTTAGATTGAGAACAATAGCCAACAAAGATATACTTCTCTGATTTCTAATCAAATTTATGAGAGTGAGTTTTTACCAAGGAATAAGCTATACAACCAAAAACTCTTAAGTGGCTTACCATTGGTCTTCTACCCATCCAAGCCTCAAATGGTGTTTGGTTAGGAACAACTTTTGTAGGAGACACATTTAGGAGGTATACTACTATTGCAATAGCATCTGCCCAAAAAGAAGTAGGAAGACCTTTTGCTTGCATCATGCTTCTAGCCATCTCTAATACTGTTCGATTCTTTCTTCCAACTACACTGTTATGTTCTGGTGTATATGGTGCTGTAAGCTCCTTGTGAATTCCATTTGCTGCACAAAAAGTATTAAAATTACTTGATACAAATTCACCTCCTTGATCTGTTGCAGGTCTTTATTAAAACATCACTTTTTCGTTCCACAAGTGCTTTGAACTCCTTAAATCTGTCAAAGGCTTCAAACTTGCTTCCCAATAAGTAAACCCAACTTATGTGGATGTAATTGCCTATAAACAACAAAAAGTACTGATTACCACCAAGTGATTTACTGCTCATAGGCCTACATAAATCTGCATGCACTAACTTAAGACATTTAGAGGCTCTCCAAGACTTTCCCACAGGAAAAGACTTTTTACTCTGCTTTCCATAAACTCAACCTTCACAAAATTTAAGAGTTTTAGGTGTTGGTAAACCAAAAACCATTTCTTTCTGACTTAGTAATTTCAGCCCATTAATATTCAGGTGCCCATAACATAAATGCCACAATCTAGTCTCATTATCTCCAATATCAATCATAGCATACTGCTCAACCATTGAAACTTCCAACGGAAATGTTTTATTATTAACCATTTGAACCTTAGCAATGACTTGTTCTGTTTTATCTTTAATAGTAGAAAACCCATCATCAAACAAAATTGAGTATCCACTAATCATTAATTTCCCAATGCTAAGCAAATTGTGAGATAGACTAGGAACGAATAGCATATCTTGTAAAACCTTAGTAGTACCTTGACTTGTTGTAATGCTAACAATACCTTTGCCTTCAACTTGAATCTTCTTATTGTCTCCCAGTTTCTCCTCTGATTTTTTGGACTCATTAACCTTCTTAAATAGTAACCTAGTTCTAGACATATGATTGGAACAGCTACTGTCCAAAAACCAAACATCATTAGATGCATTTTTTTCACAAAAGAGAGCAATGAACAACTTACTTTCTTCATCTGTTTTCTCTGCAAAGCTTGCTTGATGATTCCCATCCTTGTGCATTTGCCAACAATATGCTTCTTTGTGACTTGGTTTTTTACAATAGTGACACACAATGGTTCTGTTCTGCCTTTCTTCATTTGATCCTCTTTTGCCTCGACCACTTCTTTGGTCTCTTCCACGACCTCTTCCACAAAAACCACCTCTGCCATAACCACGACTAGTAAAATTTTCCTTCATTTCCTTCTGATCATGCTCCCCCTTTACTTGAAGTGCTTTTTCTTCAAAATTTTCATGTGACTTGAGCAATCTTTCTTCATGGGCTTGCATAGAACTCATTAGTTCATCAAATGAATAATCAGATAAATCACGCGCTTCCTCAATCGCAGCAACAATATGTTCAAACTTTGAAGTAAGACTCTATAGAACCTTTGCAACAACAATTTCTTCAGATATATTTTCACCATACGACTTCATTTGATTAACAAGAGATGAAACTCTAGACAAATACACTTGAACAGATTCATTGCCATTCATAGATGGAGTTTCAAATTCACGATAGTAAGTATGCAATTTTACCATAATAACCTTAGAGGAACCTTGAAACTCCTTCAAAATTTTCCAAGCCTCTCATGACGTCGTTACAACTGCGATTCTTAAGAAAATTGTTTCATAGATTGCTTGTTGAATGAAGAACAAAGCTTTGGCATCCTTCTATTTGGTTTCTTTTAATCTTGCTTCTGCCTCTTCATTTGCATCTGTCAGATCCAGAAAACCATATTCTACCAGCTCCCAAAGGTCTTAAGATGTTAAAAAAGTCTTCACCTTAATGCTCTAAAACTCATATTTCTCACCATTGAAAATGGGTATGAGGTGTTATGAAGACCATGAAATAGCATTTGCTGCCATTTGTAAACACAAAATAAAAAAGACCCAACGTAACTCGCTGGGAGATTAAAAAAAAAGTGTTTCACTCAGTTGCCCAATGGACCAACGAAGTCTCTGATACCAAAATTGTTGGATGATAGTGAGCAAAAGAAGGAAGAAAGGCAAGTGATGGTATACAGAGTATGTAAAACACACAAGATAGGGGAAAATAATTCTGAAATTTTCATTAATTGTAATGTACTGTATCTATTAAAGCAAATAAAAAAGCCTTCAAATACGCTTACACTATAATAGAAAAAGCTGAAAACTAGGCACAATAGCTACCCACTAATTCTACTAAGTTATTTAAATAAACAATTAAATAAAACAAATAACAACTTCCTAAATATTCGGTCGAACCACTTCACACGACTTGAATCTTGTTTCAACAAAGCATCACTTACGAGTAGATGACGATTTGGGTAAAGCTACATGGGATGCCACTGAAATATTGGTCAACCATGGGACTAAGCACTTTTTCTAGCCATATACGAATCCCAATCTATATGGATCAGATGACTGCTCATAGAGGAAGAATTGGTTATGTAAAGTTATATGTGAAAATAGAGAATGGAAAATAGCTACCAAATATAATCCCTATAGTATGATAAAGGGAGGATGAGACTTTGATCGAAGGCTCAATTAGAGTCTCATAAATATGGTGACCTAAGCAAGGCCTGTATAGAAAAAAGTGGAAAGAAACAAGCAGGAGATTTAAGAGAGGAGACTATAAAGAGTTTATGAACATGGATATAAAAAAGGGACCTCTTAAGACAAGTAGTGCAGTTTTAGGTAAAGATCAGATTATTCCTAGTATATAAGAGACAAAGGAGAGTAAGAATCAAGTCTTTATTATAGAGAGTCCCCTATGCTTTAACTGCTATAGAAGCCCCTTTGAACAAAGAGGAGGGGAGGCAGATAGAAAAAAGGATTGTCATTGAGTATAAGAATAAGGAGCAAAGTAATGAAAAGGGTAAGCACTATAATATGTACACATAATAAGGAAAATAATGAGGGAACTAGATATGTGGAAGTGTCAAAGAAGAAATCTGGCAAGAGTAGGAGGAAAGGAAGGTTATCTCATAAAAATCCCTCTTAACAAATGTAGCATTATAGAACATTAAGGGTCTTAATAGCTCGTACAAAAAATAAGCTTTAGTTGATTTCACTGTCAATAATAATATAATAGTTGTGGGTATGATAGAAATAAAGCTCTTGCATTAAAAATTTTTGAAGCTAAAATTGGATGGATTGTGGTGGTCTTTTGTCTCAAAGAAATGGATAGTTTAAAAAATTTGCTAACATTGTAAAAATTCCATATATTCTTGATAGAAAAATATAAAATTAATTCTCAGTTACTACCAATCAATTAAAAAACCAAGTCTAATATAACAAAAATAGTAAGTGTTGCTTATAAACACATTCAAGGAGTGTACAATGGATTTTAAAGATTATCTATTGCATTTAATATTAGATGCTTGATTGATGAACTAAAAAATTTTTATAGGTCAAAGGTGGGGAACGTATTCACCTATACCAAAAATTGTTGTGCCCCTTGTTCTTCTTTACATCCAACCCATTTATTTTTTCTCTCTCCCAGTTAATAAATAGGTTGGATGTTAAGGGGAATAAGAGGCACAACAATTTTCGGTATAGAAGAATACGACCTTAAAGGTGTAACATCTCGTTTTCTCCATGTTAAGGTTTAGAACCCTATAATACTGAATATGAGAGATATTATTGAGAAATTAGGAAATGCATTTCATGCTCATGCATCATTTAGCATACATACAAGTGAATTTGATAATTGCACATATTACAATGACTGTACTTGTACTCATTTGACAATTATCGAGTATAGTTGATCGTAATTGATTTATAAATGTGATTATGATAAAGATAGTGAATATTTTTGTCTTGAAAATTGATTTGGTGAGTATAATTATTGATTTAGAATTTTTGGTGAAAATCTGGAAATTTTTTTGAAATTATGAGTATTTTTGGACTAGGAAAAATACCAAGTGGTAAGACAGTTGATTTATGGCAGTAGAAATAAGTGTCAAATGACAGTTGAAATAATTGGCCAATGGTATTAGGATTTGTTGAGAATGTGACATTAAAAAATGGGTGACAATTGGATTAGAAATTAGGTAACAAATGGACTAGAGATTTGACTACCATTATTAAAAGATGTTAATTTGGTTATTTAAGTGGTTAGTGTCATGACACATGTCATGACACCCACCAAGCAATTGTTACCTTGATTTTAACTCACCCCCATATTATTTACTTTTGAAAGACCATCCTTGTCTTTGTCTTTCATGGTTTTCCATATGCTTTCTTCTTCTTCATTTTCGTTTTCTTCACTCAAGACCATCTCACTATCACCCTCACTTCGTTGAGTTCTTGCTATTCTTCAGTTTGTTTTTTCAAGATCTTTGCTATCTCTCCTTCTTGTTACTAAAAACCTAATCTACCCACCTCCATGTTGATGATCGTGTGGGCTATGGAAAGCTAGGGTTCACATGATTTTGAATAGTTTGGAGTTTTACAAAGTAAGTATCATATTATTCTTCGTGATTTGTTGAATGAAACACGTATATTGATAGTTAGAGGTTAATTGATCATAAAATGGTGTTTTATATATGTTGGAATATAGGTAAAGAAATGAACATATTGGTGTCTTGTTTTTGTGTTTATGATGATTAACATTTTGTAAGTTGTTATAGAGATGGGTTTGAAATAGAAAGATCATTGAAAATGGTGTAGGAAAAAGGTGCAGAAAATTTTGATAGGTAAATGGATGTTTCATGTTCTATTTTCAATGTTTATTAACGTGGATCTCTTTGGGTGTTTTGGAGATGAATTAAAATGAGTTTAGAGCTAAAGAAAGGAAGTAATGTGGTGTCTTGAAATGGGAAGAATTAAGATGATAGTTAGAAGTTAAATGAATGCTAGATTAGAGTTGAGCATGTGCAAAAAGTTAGTGATGAATATATATGTATGTAGATGTTCTGTTTTTGGTGTTATGATGAAACATATAATATGCTTTGTTTGTGATGGAAATTAAGCTGAATTGGAAGTAGGAATGAAGAGAAAATAATGAGGCCATAAGCTAGAAATAATAGACTAAGCAAAAGAGATGAACTAGGATGACAATGATGATGAAGTGTGCTGGAATATGTTAGATGGAGTGTTGTCACTAAACATGTATCTGTATTTTATCCATATCTTGATCTATACATATCTAAATGGGATTATTTTAAGTTTAGATTAAACTAGAGACAAATGACTATATTTTTCCCGAAGTAATTGACTTTGGATTTGACAACATCCAGACATTACTAGGACGTTGAGGTAATAGCTATCTAGAGTATACTGTGAGTAACCTACATGGTCTCACATTAATTTATTGTTTTGTTTAAATTCTGAATTGACCTATTATGTGATGTTAACGTGTTGATTCTAGACATTGAATTTATGAGGCATTTGATGCATGAATAATATATTGGAAGTGCTCATTGTATGTGAATTTGACAGAATATATGATACTCAACTTAATTGTTGAATGTCGAACCAAGGTCTCATGGTGAATACAAATGTGAATGTGAATGTGAAAAGAATTGAGCATAAGTGAATGATTGAATACATATGATGCATTTCACTACATAAATGCATGATAACATAATGGCAGTTATGGCCGGAGTGACCAGTCTGAAATAGCTTAAAGCTCGAAAAATACATAAGAGCCAAAGGCTCAGGTGTTAATGTGCCCAATATCCATAAAGGGATATGGGATAATATCTGAAATAAGCTTGGTATCTACAAGGAATATGGGCGAGTAAAAAGGCACTCGATCATAACAAAGTAATAAATGAAAGTGAGTCTCATGAACATTGCACATACAATTCAATATGCATTATATGATTGCTTGAATTGAATTGTATAAACCGTTATGAATGTAAAAGTTGAATAAGTGTTATATGGGATAATTGGTGAAAGATGTGCATTATATGATGACATGAATTGTTTATGAAATTGAAACATGAACTGTATGTATTATGTGTTATGAGTGAGCCATCGATGAAGGATAGCTCACTGAGTTTATAAAACTTATCAAAATTGCAACATTGACATTTCAAGTGTGAGAGAGTGGACTTAGCTTCTAAGACAACTTAGAACAGATCTAGTATCGCATTTTGATAGAAGAAATGACTCAAAGGTTGGTCAGCTGAGACTGAAGGATTTAGATAGAATTTTATATAGTTCCTCATTCATGTAGCATGTAGCATATTTTGTAATAGAGCTATAGACTCTAATAACTCTTTAATATTGTATATAAGGATGAAGTATGTAATGCTACAATGTATATTCAGTTTTATGAAATGAAAATGAGGAATTGGATTTTTAAATATTGTGATATTTATGTTTCAAATAATGATGCCATGATTAAGTTGGTAACATGACTACTCTAGCAAGCCACCCTTGTAGAGTATGTACTAGGATATCCTTCAGAACATCGGGTATGTGTCCTATGAGAGTTGGGTGCTGCAAAAGGGGGTGGCCATTCATAATTTACGGGTGCTAACTATGATTAAAAAATAAAGAAATTAAGACTATTTTATTATTTAGTTGTTTATAATAGGAAAAGAAGTAATTAACAACGTAAGGATAAATTTTTCAATCAACATAAAAAAGTTGTTAGTTTATTAGTAGCAAAAAAAACTTGCTTGTTCCTTTAACCTTGGTATTATACTTTTATCATTTTATTGTATTATCATCTTAAATTTGCTACTTTAATAGACTTAAGTCATGCCTACCATTTTGATTCAAGTGAAGGAGCAAGCTTAGGAAAAAGGCTACAAAATTTAACCAATATCAAACTTAAAAGTGAATCGTAACAAAATTAGTGCTAGAGTTGAATTCGTAATTGTTTCTTAGTTTTAATGTATTCAACACTGCAAGTATACAGATCGTATATTGAAGTACGTAAAATATCTTTTCCACATAGATTGGATTAATCACCTAAGAATTAAATGATTCTTAAATGTAAATTACATTTGCTCACCTTCTTTTTCTCTATTCACGTTTAACCACATTACCCTTTACTTATAAATAACATAAAACTTTATTTTTGGAAGTGTTTTTATTTTTAGAACTGTTTTGATAAAAGATACATATATTAACAATTTGTTCCATGTAAATTTAGTGCATTGATTTAATTTCACTTGCAATTCTGGGAAGTGAAAAATATATTATTTTGAGGGTTAGTATTCACAGTTAAAAATTCTAAAGAAGATTTTAGTCTTCCTTTTTTTTATTTATAAATACAACAAAATCCAGTGTTGACTTTTCTATACTTAATTATGCTTAGATGTACTTCTACCTCTAATCAAATTAAGATAACTTATTACTATGTATTATCAGTATTTTTATTTGTTTATCCCATCCTAAATTTTAAAATTTATAAAGATATTATAATTTTTAAGTCATTTGCTTTATTTAACATATAGATATTGATTGTATGTCTTCCTTACTCTAATTCTAATTTTTTCAGAAAGTGGAATTTTAAAAACTTAAGAAAAATTTTAATATTAATTAATGCAAAATGCATTGTTGATTTTCATGTCATCTTTAAAATTAGTATCTTTCAAATTGAAAACTTAAAAATAAAGAAAAAATTCATATCAAATAATTACACATCTAATATTGATTTCTATGAATTTTCAAAGTTTATTATTTTATAATATTTAAAACTTAAAGATATTTTAATCGATTAAGAATATTTACTCTTTAATATTAGAATACTTAGGATTTTAATTAATTATAACATTAAAATAAATTATTTAGTATTTATCTTTTGTTACATATAATTTCTTTTATCTATTTGACAGCAAAACTTTATCTCTATTTTGGTTTTTATATATATAATGATTTACACTAAAAGCTAAAGTATTAACAATTGATATGTTAAATTTTGATAATCTAAAAGTGATTATGATTTTTTCATTATTAAAGGAGGCATAAAGCTAAAAAAAGTTAGAATAAAGGTTAAGTAAAAATAATCAGAACAAACTGCTTTCTTGTATGCTCATAGTAATTAACGTTATTGCCAAAAGGATCAAGCTTAACTAAAAGCTGCAGTTACCTAAAAATGTAATTGACATGTGGAATTAAGAATTATATAGGAAATTAAATTTTAAAAACTTGCTCATTATCTTCTATTACTCATATATTGATTAAAACGCAAAACCATTATAAAAAAGAGAGGAGAGAAAGGGTGAGTGTAGTTCCAGTTTGTGAAGCTTAGTTCCAAACCTGAGGATGTTACCTCTACTAACCATCGATACTAAAAGATCTGCTTACTATCAGTTGCCTCTTTCTGATGTGTTCTTAACTATTTATACATTCACTTCTTAGCACTTAGTGATTATTGTTGTGAAATGCTTAAGATACTTATTTTAGTACATATTTGATTTTAGGTGTAATTTGGAAGAGGAAAAGCTAAAATGAGTTAAGAGCACATTTATTAAGACAACATTTTGATGTTCAACCTCAATTACCATTATGGGACAAGAAGGAGATGGATTAGGGTAAGGATTGGACAAGAAATCATAAGAAGAACAACAATTTAGTAAAACCTAGGAAATACATGACTGTTTATACATTCAGAAGATCATTTTTATACTTACATGGTTGGATACACAGTCGTGTATACAACTGTGTATGTTCGCAAATTTAACATTTTTATAACTTATACGATTTGATACACGACCATTTATCAAACCTTATATAGGCCCAAAAACTTAACTTTTCATATAAATAGAACATTTTGATGGCAAATGACGCGTGAATCATTTTAGGACCAAAATGAGGGGCAAAGCACGCATATTTTAGAGACCCGTGAAGGGCTAAACTTCCCCAACCACCTAGTTCAAAGATGAAATCGACACCAAACACACATTTTGGGAATCTCTCCATTATGTTTATTATTTTTCTCTCTTTAGAGATTTTTTAGGTTATCTTATCCTTATTGATTTAGTTATTCATCTATGCATGATTGTTATTCTTGTTCTCATTAGATTGTTTATGTATGAATCCATTGCTAGAATATTAAATACAATATGTAATATTTGTGTTTGGATTCGTTTCTCCAGTCAAAATAAAATAACTAGACTACTACTGTAGCAGTGGCGAGTCTAGGTCGATCCCACAGAAAGTGTTTGTAAAGTTGATGAAATAAAATTAATCGGTGTTTAGGAAAAAGGGGGTTTTGGATTTTTCAAAGAAGAAAATAACATAAAACTAACTAATAAAAATAAATTAAAGAAAACATGCATAAAAATAGTAAAAGTGGAGAAATTGGTAGGGACCGGGTTCTTTGGTTTAATCTCAGCCTACACCCTGACTAAGCATATTTTATTAATTTGTTGTTCTTTAACCTCTCCTAGCAACTATTAATCATGGGTTAAAAATTAATCCGAGTTTTCCCTTAAGTTTTGTTTAATCAAGATAAGATCGTTAATTAAACCTAACCACCGAATAACCTAGGATACGATCTCTAGATTTAATTAGGCAGTAGCATTACGAATTAGGAAAATCGATTAATCAAGGCAATAACCACATACGATGCGTCATTTAACCTAGGTCATGTTATCCCTAATGATTACGAATCATTAGTCGCTACACGTGAATTTTAACATAACAATTACGAATTATATCGAAATTCTAGCAATAGGTTTGAAATTAACGATTCAATGAACGCATTAAAATCATCAATTCATAAAACCCAACGGGTTCATACACAAATAACCAAATAATAACGAAAATCCGATTATCCATACACAAAACCCAAATCAATTAAAATAGGATATCACAATCAATTTCTAATGAGAGAAAGAAATAAGAAAATGATAATAAAATTACTTAACCCAGGTCACCGGCGTCGATATCACCTTTGAATCAGCATCGGGACGTTTAGCTCTTCATGGGTCTTTCCCAATAAATTGCTTCAACCCCCATCTTAATCCCTAACAAAAAATCCCTTAATTTCTCTTCTGTGCCTTTGCCATTCTGCTCCTCTGCGTTACACCCTAAGCTTCCAGCGCCTCCACTGTTCTTCGATGTCTCCAATAAATGTCACTCTCCACTTAAAAACTTGCTGACCTGCGCCTTTTAATGTGTGTTTTTAAATAAAACGCACAGCATCCACTCTTCTGCGTTAATTGATTTATTGCTTGTGTCTACTGTGCGTTTTGAGC
>JANIJH010000224.1:56885596-56897115 GCA_024520975.1 Erythroxylum areolatum | reverse complement strand
AGGATACGATCTCTAGATTTAATTAGGTAGTAGCATTACGAATTAGGAAAACCGATTAATCAAGGCAACAACCACATGCGATGCGTCATTTAACCTAGGTCATGTTATTCCTAATGATTACGAATCATTAGTCGCTACTCGTGAATTTCAACATAACAATTACGGATTATATTGAAATTCTAGCAATGGGTTTGAAATTAACGATTTAATGAACGCATTAAAATCATCAATTCACAATACCCAACGGATTCATATAAAAATAATCAAATAATAACCAAAATATGATTATCCATACATAAAACCCAAATCAATTAAAATAGGATAACACAATCAATTTCTAGTGAGAGAAAGAAACAACAAAATGATAATAAAATTACTTAACCCGGGTCATCGACGTCGATGTCACCTCTGAACCGACATTGGGACGTTTAACTCTTCATGGGTCTTTTCCGATAAATTGCTTCAACCCCCATCTTAATCCCTAACCAAAAATCCCTTAATTTCTCTTCTCTCACACAAGCTCTAGCCTACACCTCCACTGCCTTCGCCATTCTGCTCCTTTGCGTTACACCCTAAGCTTCCAGCGCCTCCACTACTCTTCGATGTCTCAAATAAATTTCACTCTCCACTTAAAAACCTGCTGACCTGCGCCTTTTACTGTGTGTTTTTAAATAAAACGCACAGCATCCACTCTTCTGTATTAATTGATTTATTGCTTGTGTCTACTGTGCGTTTTGAGCCAAAACGCATCAAAGCCTGTGTTTTTTTTTGTAGCTTGACTATTTATGCTTCTCTACTGTTGCTTGACAAGACCAATAAGGGTCTACATCAACTTAAAACATTCACTCCTCTCTTCCTTCCTTCACCCGGCTACTATTGCGTGCAGTTTGCACAAAACGATGTTGCTTCTCCTTGCTTCCACGCTGGCGTTTTGCTCACCAGCTGCTCCTCTTGTAGCGTCGTTTTGGTCCCTTTAAAATCCTCCCATGCTAGCAGCATGCTTCCTTCCTACGCTCCTCCAAATGTCTGCGTTTTGACCTTGGCTTCCAATTATGCTGCGTCGTTTCCTTCCACCAAGAGAGTTGTCCTCGTCTTCTTTGTAGTTTCTTGAAACGCAAGCTTATATGTGTTTTGTAATGTTGCTAGGTCCTTTTTGTACTTCATTTTTCTGGTCTTTTGTTCTTTTTTTCTTCTTATTCCACAACGACAAGTAAAAATAAATCTTCAAAAAAAATGACCCAAATGTAATGCTTCCAACTCACTTTAATTACTTTGCTCCCAAATTGTACATAAAATCAAATATGAATTAAAGTTAGTATCTTCAGCATTTTTATGTTAATAATTGCTAAGTGTAAATGATTAAAAATATCGACAATTAAACATATATCAAAGAATCTAAAGAATTCAATGAAGATATATCTCAAAATTTATCCTCGAAGAGCGCAGTGACACTGGGAGGAAGCTCCTTAGTACCAAATGGAGATGGACTATAAGGAGAAGCAGTATACCCTTAAGGATAGATGGTAACATAAGTAAATAAAAATGGAAATGATTGATACAATTTGCTTATCAACTCTTCTACAAGCTAGCCTATTAAAGAGACACAAAATGGATAAAGAGGTAAAATGGTTAAGCATTTTATGCCTAGTTCTTCTTAAGTCTCCATAGGAGATTTCACCTCAATAGCTAAAAGGAAGTCTAACAAAAAGCAAGCTGATGCCACTAACTTAGTGAGAGAAGCTCTCTATTCTCACTAACTTACTTACCCAGCATAGTTATTATATGTCCTTATAATTTTCATTTCTACAAATCCTTTTCTTATGTAGTTCTTCTCTCCCACCTGGTTGTTGGAGTAATAAGGTAGAGGTGGTTTTCGCCTCTCTGAAAGGCCCTTCTAAGGTCTTTCAAATTGTTATGAAGGTAGGGGAACCCTCCCTTTCTAAATAAGATTTTCCATTCCTCTCTCGTAAGTCGTTGGTAGAACCACAACGTGCCAAATAGCTAGGAGAAATAAGGTGGAAAGCAGCTAAATTTGAACCTTCTCACCCTGCTAGGGCGTGGAGTAAAAAATTATAGTAGCCACATCACAAAGGTACACTAAAACATTTTTATGATGTTGTCAATGATGGTGTAGTCTCCCCTCTAATTAAGCTTCCCCAAGCTAGTGCTAGAGCTTGGTATTTTTTGATCTAAACATCCAACATTCTCTGTAGTGCTTGCTTGGGAAAAATCTAGATGGAACAAAAAGGGTCTAGGAAAAGTGATGCTTAGAGAAGATGGCACGATTTTGTTCAAGTCCGGATGGATGTGAATTTGCTAGAACTAACTAAACAAGGTTCATATCATATATGTGATCAACCTTTATTTGTGCAGCAATGGAATCTAGGTATGGAACTCAATAGTGGAGGAATTGAAGTCTTACCTATGTGGGTAAATTTTCATAATCTTCCTATAGACTTTTGGTCCATTGACGGATTAAGTTACTTAGTGAGTTCATTAGGGAAACCGATATGTATGCATTCCCAAATAGCTATGAAACAACAAGTATGTTATGCCAAGCTCCGTATTAAAATTAAACAAACCATGATTCTATTGGATATGGTATTTTTCAATAGAATAAAAGAAAATGGAGAGCTTGACTAGGTAGAAATTCAAGTGACATATCTAGGGAAACCTAGCAATAACACAAAAAATGGGTTCCCATTGGAAAAAAAGTTTAGAACCGATTGGTACGATGAATTATTGGTTGATGTTGTATCTCTACCATATTTGGTTCTTAATCACACTTATAAGTATACAACAGGTCATTATGTGCAGCTTGATTTACTCCCTAACTCCTAAGAGGTCCCAGTTGTCGCGCCCCCTTACCGTAGGGTACAAACTGGAATGCCCAGAGGTCATTCCGGTATATAACCTACGATAATGGTGAGCTACGTTTGATTATTACAATCACTTCACATGGCATGATATCAATATTCACTTATAAAGCATCAATAGAAAAACCATAACATTTTAAAACCAACTTTTTCCTCATTTTACTTCACAAAACTGAAAGTCTACATTGTGTCTTTCAACATTTTCTATAAGTACATCAACAAAACCTAATACGAAAATACTACATGAAAGAGGAAAAACATACATGATCTAACTAATCTGTCCAAATATCCCAGCTGACTGACCTTTGAACCATAACTTCTCTTGCCAATCACAATCTACACGACTGGTAGAGCCTCTCAGTAGCTAGAGTCGTCTCTCGGTCCTGAAAAGACAACGTTGCAATTTTGGTGAGTTTTGCGAACTCAGTGAGATAACCATCATCGATGTTTCACTCAATTCATGCATCACAACAATTCATATAACATATAATCACATATTGCACTTTACATAAATTTCATATTTTCACTTAAGCATAGGCATTTCATTTCAACAAATATACTCAACAATGTGCATATGAGGTGCTCATGAGACACTTTCCAATTATTACATTGTTGTGACCGAGTGCTTGAACTGTCATGTATCCATTTTGGATACTAGGCTTATTAATAACTATCCATTATCCGCTTGGGGGATACAGGACTCATTTTACAAAGTGAGCCTTAGGCTCTTAATCACTTTTGAGCTTAGGGCTCATTTTTAATCGTTGAGCTTTTAGCTCTGATCGGTGGCTACTCTGGTCACAACTACCATTATCTGATTATGCATTCATGTATGGACTGCATGTACTACAATCACTCACAATATAAAACACTTAGGTCTTTACATTCACATTCAAGTAGAACTTCAATATCTCAATCCACAGTCACATTCATTGGACCTTCTGTCCGGAATCCACAATTAAACACATGCAATTATCAGTCAAAACATAATTTAAGCAAACAAGTAATTAAGTGAGACCATCTAGGTTACTCATAAGTTGCTCCCATAGCTAATGCCTGGAAGATCTGGCAATGTCTGGAGGTTGACATTCCAGTTGCTCCTCTATCACAAATAATATACACAATATCACAATTTGCATAATCATAAGTATTCAATAATGCACATGTATGAAATAAATTATGTACAATTCATGTTCATGATAATCCCAGGTATTTATCCATCAATTTCATCACAAAATCAATCTCATATCAAAACTCATCTAACTATAATTTATAATTAGATTTATGCCTCACTAAACCATTAAAAGCTCTATTCCTTTCTCATTGACTCACTTCAGATTTTTTTTCTAAGTCACACTTTTAGGTCTACTGTTCACATTCAATTAGAAAGCGAAACTGATGTAATTTGATTATACTTCCTTCTAGAAAAGTGCTCCTGTATACACCAAAATCACTCGATTTGGTTTAGTAATTTGGAAGATATGCCTCTAACATTATCAGGTTGTTCACATTCAATAACAGTGTACTATATACAACTTCCATCCAGAAATTCAATATCTTAGAGAAAGAATCAAAATTCTACTTCTTGAAACAATTTGTAGGCATATATATTTAGGTTACTCCAAATAAAAATTCATCTTATTTGGAATCCTACAGATCAAGATATCATCAAAATATTGGAAAATGTTCAGTAAAATATCCAGTTCATACTCTTCCAACTGATACCCTTACTTTGATTCAATCAATCTTTTTCAAATTAATACCAAAAGCTATAAATTGTTTTTGAGATATAGAGGAATGTGTTAGGAATCCAATGCTTAAAAAATCAGGTCATTTAGAGGTCGGACGAAAAAGTTATGGCCAAAAGAGTAAGAGGTGTTCAGGTTTGGAGGAGAGCTGCAGAGAGATAGAGGAATGTGTTAAGAATCCAATGCTTGCAATTACGACTTTCGCGAAATTTCCGCAAAGTCGCGATTACGACTTGCTTTTTTCTCTTTTCTTCCTCCAATCTGTTTTGGTAAAAAGGGCATAACTTTCACTACAAATATCGGATTAAGGTCGTTTAAAGAAGACTTTTAGACCTGCAACTTCCATCAAGACCTCAAAAACAAATTCTTCAAATCAATGTAGTTGTCCCAAAAGTCTCCTAAATAGCATCACAAACTTCTAATGATCATACCTCTCAACTCCATTGCCAAAAAATTTCATACTTTATAACAATGGAAAGCTAGAAAGATAAAATACAACTTTTATGAAGACAATTTTGTCAAAATCTGCCTAAATCAATATAGTAAGTTTCAGATCAAAACTCAACACTATTACTATTCATTCCCAGAAAATTTCCAAACTTCACTCTCTAAAATTGAACACTTCAAATTTTCATTTCTAATTTTTTTACTCCATTTCAATCAACTCATTCACCATAAATCCATACTACTCCAAAATATACAAGTTTAGTTAAAATCCTCAAAATCATAAAAAGTTAGATATCAGATTTTCAACTCTGCATTTCACTATTCTATACTTTTTCCTATATTTTCATTCTCTGCACCTTCCTAATTCTATTCCTTTAACTATCATTTATACACTCATTCCTATCTCAAACCATTATTTTGCAACTGCCCTTCAACTCAAACACCACTTTTTTTTTAATCATCTCTAAGAAACTCATCTACTCACGTATACACATGCATATATATATATACATGATAGAGCATGATAGCATATCACCTTTTTCATACTACAATTTTCTATACTAATCCCATACACCATTTCATTTCTATTTCAGGCTCCTAAAATCATTTCTACATCACCTGATCACTAATAATCCATCAAATACTAAATAACACTATATCCATATTTTTCATCCCATTTTCACAGTAGTCATGTATATACACGAAAATTCCATGTTCATGCAGATGACAGTAATTCATCATATTCATTTCATAAATCTATAACTCTAAAGGATTTATTCAATTATTACTTCTTAAAAGCTCCAAGATCTTTAACTATCTGAAAACCCTAAACGCCATGCAATTCACGTACACCACTGTATAAATGACCAGCTTCAGTTTTTTGTTCTTCTTAGGAAAAAAGAACAAACAACAAAGTGGAAGTGGTGTGGGAAAAAGAAGAGCAAAGCTAACTTTTGAAAGGTATTTGATGAAATTGTGTTTTAGAAGGAAATTTGAAGGAGGTGGTTACGAAGAAGGTGACTACAAATCAACACTTAAACATATAACTTATCCCCTTTTTACTCTCTGAAATCAAACTCACTCTCAGACAAAAATACCAAAGCCATTTAACTAAATTAGTGACACTTGTCACTTTTATAATACTCAAGCTCTAACTTAGTTTCTTCTTGACTAATTCCTTTAATCTCATCTTTACAATCTAACCATCTCCAATCATCATTAATTCCTATTCTCTCTTTTTTTTCCATAAATTTCCATAATTCTCTATAATTTCCAAAAATAAATCCTAAAGTCACCAAAATTCAAAAATATTACAATTTCACTAACCCGTAAAATTTCCAATGTAAAAACATTCCTAATTCTAAAAAATACACAAATCAATCCAATTATACCCAGAATTATTCATGAATCCATGTACAATTATTTTCATGTGTAGATAAATTCACTATTCTTGTATATGTGTATGACATATTATGCATGAGCACGAAGAAGCATTTCTAAGCCTCTCATAAATCACTCACATTTATTATTTTAACCTTCCCATAGGTAATGGGATGTTACACCAGTAATAGTTGTCCAGATGACCAAAGATAATCCAGAGATAAATATTAAACTCCTTCTTTGCTCCTCAATAGGAACTAACATTTTAATTAAGAAGAGACGTTTTGGAGAAATTTGATAACAAGGATGAGGATGAGGTCTTGTATTAAGAAGTAAACATGACTACTGCCTCTAATATGATTGTTTCTCACTTGGATGCTGCTGATTTTCAAATGCATGTTGTTAAATTTAGAAGTCGATCAACTCAGAAAAATGGTAAGCAAAAAACCCAAGGGGCTTCCCTCGATGATGAAAATCCTAGTATGGAACATTAGAGAGTTGAACAATCCTTTGAAAATGAATGTAGTAAGAGAGTTGGTGAAGGACAACAAAATAGAATTATTTGTTCTTTTAGAAACTAAAATAAAAGATTCTTCCGTACTTATGGGTATATGTTTTTTAGGAGCTAATTAGGAGCTATATTCCAACTATAGTTGATTAGACTACGAAAGTAGTCAAAATTACCATTTTGGGACTAATAAAAGAGCTCACTAACTTTTTGTTAAATATAAACTTGGTTGATTTTAGTTCCATTGGTAGCACATTACATGGTCTAATAAGCAACATGGTAGTATGCTCATTCAAAAAAAATTGGATCAAACACTGATGAACTCCATTTGGTTAAATTAGTATCCACATTCTTTTGTTCATTTTTGTGAAACATTGTCTTCGGACCACTATTTTATGCTAATACAAAGGTTGGATGATTTGCATTTAAAGGGCAACCCATTTAGGTTTATCAATGCTATTATCGATATGGAGGGATTTTTTGATATCGTTTGTAGCTATTGGAACGCTAAAGTGAATGGATTTAAGGCATTTCAATTTATCCAGAAATTGAATCTGATGAGAGTTGCTGTTAAACACCTTCTACGTGGTATGAATCTAACCTCCAAATATTTAAGGAGAGGCTTGTATTGGCTCAAAATGCTTGTTATCATCAGCCTTCTAAACCTAAACTTAAACATGTAAATATGACATGTCTGTATGACTATTAAGATACTGTTGTATTCCACAACTTAGTTTTGATGCAAAAATCCTGTATTACCTGGCTTAAAGGTGATGCAAACACAAAGTTCTTCCATTCTTTAATATTGTCTAGATGGAATTGCAATAAAATTTCAAAGTTGCGAAAGAGTAGGGGGATTGAACATGTTGAATTGGATAAAATCATGGAGATAGCCCCAGCCTTCTTTGTTAATTTAATGGGAAACAACTGATTCTCCTATGCCAAGCCCTAATGTTTTAAGCATATTTGAATACAACATTGAACTAGGAATGAAGGATATGTTGGTTTCTTCGATTACAACTCATTATGTTAAATGTACCCTCTCTAATTTACATCATTTAAAGACTCCTGGTCTAGATGACTTCACTTCACTATTCTTTTAACTTACATGGGATATCACGGGTTAGCTATTTACTGAAGTGGTTTTGGAGTTTTTCGAATTTACCAAATTGGTTCAAGCCATCAATCATTCCTTTATTTGCTTGGTCTTAAAAAAACTAAATCCTAGTCACATGTGAGACTTCAGTCCTATATCCTACTGCTTCATTATTTATAAGGTGAGTTCCAAAATTCTTGTTGAATGCCTCAAGGCATTTCTTTCAGCTATTGTAAATCCTGTACAAAGTGCATTTATTCTTGAAAGAAATTCGGGAGATAACATTCTACTTTTACAAGATCTACTGAAGAATTATCATTCGAGCAAGCAACTATAATGTTGTTTGATCAAGATTGATTTTTTAAAAGCCCTTGGCATAGTTATTTGGAGGTTTTTTCGGCTATGTATTGAACCATTACATCTCCAGCCTTATTTGTTCAATGGATCATGACTTGTGTTATCGTATCCTCGCTGAGTATACTCATCAAACATACTCCTACCGTACCTTTGAAGCCTGCCAACGCAATTAGACAAGACAACCCTTTATTGCCTTACCTTTTTACACCTATTATGGAGGGATTATCAAGACTATTAAATTGGATGCTTCCTTGCAACGAAAGATTTCACTTTCACCATAAATGTAAGGAACTCAATCGTACTCACCTATTATATGTAGATGATTTGCTTCTATTGTCTGATTTTGATCTTGCTTCATTCAAAATACTAACGCATGTGTTTGAACCATTTGTGGAGTGGTCAAGACTTACTGATAACCCATAGAAAAGTCGTTTCTCTATCTTGAAGGATGTGATAAACTCATAAGAAATTAAAAGAACTAATGGGTTCCAGTTTGAAAGCTTAGTGGAGAAAACTTTTAGTTTGGATGACCACTCATAGTAGTCATCCGCCAAACACATACATTCAGAAATATAATAACTCATATACCATAAATTTACATTCATAAACCAAACATTGATATTCAATGCTCATGTAAACATTGATGGCATACTTAAGCAAAGTATATAATGCAAATATGCTTCAACATATTATCCATATATAGAAAATGAATATTTATAAGCCAATTATTGATATTCAACACTCATTGATACAAATTAGCAATATAAATGCACATCACTACAATTCATCATTACAATCTATACAAATGTTCTTCAATACCAATTATTCATGTTGTCACACTGTATTTCTTATTTATAACTATTAAGTTTCCTTTCTAAGTTAGGCTTGTACATTTTCTATGTGCGTAGATAATGAGTATTGTAGATATATGAAGATATCAAATTGGGGATACCCAAAGGTATCAAACTATGGATACATGAAGGTATCGAACTATGAACACCGGTAGTGTCAAACGGTAGTAGCTGTGCTATAACCTTAGGAGCATGCCTATCTATCCACGACTAAGACAATAGAGAAGGCAGTATAATATTTCCTTTAACCATTTACAAATTTCACAATTCATATATTAACAATCCATATGATATACATTTCAAGTCATAAAATATATATCTATGTTCGTACATGCAAGTCATAACTAATGAACATTAAAAGGGTGTCAAAATCACACTTGTATAATCATACTATATATATATATGAGTAATGAATATGCATACTAACCATTTATGTACATATAAGTTTTCTTTGGAATGCATTATGTTCAATTTTATATTCCAATGTTTAGTCTCCCAATTCACATGTAGTAAGTTCTATTTCATTTATTTCTAGGCGCTTGAAAATTTTCACACACATTCAAAAAGTTTTGGATAAGATGTGGTAGAAATTAGAAACAAAAATAATGCCACAATCGTGACTGACACTTTATCTATTCATAACACTACTTGTTCCATAATATTCATATTCAAAATGTCAGAACTAGGTATCTAGGTCTTTTAGACATTTCTCCTTAACAATCAGGTCATTTGGACTCCTATCTCATGAGATATAGACCAAATATCAAAACCGCTCCAAAAGAGGGGCATCTTCCAATAACCATTTTCGATCTCAATTTTTATAGTTATAAAGCTGTAACTAGTTAGAATCCCTTCTTGAGATGTTTAGTATGTGTCTTAAGTTTCATATGCAACTAAAATCACACAATGTGGAGGTATAGGCTGAGTTATGACACAAATAATATGACTGACTCAAAAAAACCTTAGGTAAAATTCCACTACACAATACTCCCTTGTCATATTCAATCAATTCTATGCAAGATAATACCAAAATAACACCAAAGAATCATCCCAGAAACCATTACACAGCCAAATGAATCTTTATAACCATCCAAACATACACACAAAGAGAAATTAGACTAAGTGTAGTGCCAAACTTTAAAACTGAAAAAGTAGTTCTTCTAATGTTTTTCCTTCCATTCCTCTTTAGCTTTGCTTAAATCACCAAGTGAAAAATGATGGAATAAATAAGGTGAAATGGAGAGGAGATAATTTTAAAGTTAAGCGATCAAATTTTGTTCCATCTTCCCTCTCTATATGCCTTTTCATGAATTTTCTAGTCTTAGATACATGTTTCAATCCTATTGGACCATATATCACAATCCTATTGGACCATATGTTACAATCCCATTAGACCACGTGTTATAATTCTATTGGACCATGTGTTAAAATTATATTAAACCATGTGTTACAATTCTATTGGACTATGTGTTACAATTCTATTGGACACACATGCTTTAATCTTATTGGTCCATAAGTTGAGTTTAGGAAAATTGCATATTGGTCCTTCTTCTTCCTTTAATTCCCACATTATCCTATAATCTTACCAATTTATTTCATTCCACTATATCTTAAGTTTCTAATGGCATAAATTTCATTCAATTTGGTTAATTATATTGGGAGTTATACCATATAAACTACAGGTTGTCGAAAACGAGGACAGTAACTATAACTCAACTTGAAAATCGAATTCAAAACTCTTAAAGGCAAAATCAGATTTTAGTTCCTTCATGAAATTTTTAGAATGTCTCTAGTTTAATCTTTAATTGAAATTATCCAATTTGGAGGGCTACAAGCTAAGCTATAGCCAAATTATAGAAATATGTTTAGTGGAACCTATTCATTCAGCAATGTACACATCCCAAATCAACTAACTTCGGCCTTATCATGCAAGAGAGGCACAAAAACACATCCAATTTAACTAAAAAAATTCCATAAGTAAATGGGATACTTCTTTTACCAATTACCCTCACATCACATTCATAAATCCAAGCAATCATATAAAAAGAATTTATACCTATTTCACATCTAAGTATGTATGTCCATGCCAAAATGAACAAATTACTCATTAACCAATGTCTTTTACATTAAGTACTAAAGTCTCTTATTAACATGCATTTAATTCATTATGTTCACTTCTTAATGTTGGAACGCGTACGGTCCGAGTATTCACAATACGCTGCGGAAAAGACCATACAAGAACATCACGTATAATCG
>JANIJH010000224.1:56865951-56879938 GCA_024520975.1 Erythroxylum areolatum | reverse complement strand
TTGTAAAAGAAAAAGAAATTGTCATAACGGGTTTTAAAAAGGTAACGTTTGTCCTAGTACGCCACCCTCGCGGGTCACGGGCTCGGATATCACCGTCGATGTCGGGTTCGGGTCTCGCGGGAATGGGGTGCTACACTACAGGTGAAAAACAAGTTCACTTTTTTTAGCAAAATCGAGATGAAACCAAAAGAAGGGACTTTGTAGGTTGCGTGTTGGGAGAACGTGAATACTATGCTCAAGTTGTGGATCATAAACACGCTTGAAGAGAAGATTCGAAAGAGCATTTCTTATACAGTGACAGTTCAAAAGCTTTGGGATGATTTGAAAGAGCGATATTCTATTAGGAATGAACCACGCATCCATCAATTGAAAGGTGAGATCACGATGCTTCGACAACGCGAGATGTGTGTAGCCAAATACTTTACGATCCTTAAGTTCAAGTGGGATGAACTTGGGAGTTATTCGAAGACCCAAATTTGCACGTATGGTTTGATGCGTGAGCAAAAGAGGGAGAAGGAGACCGAGAAACTTCACCAATTTTTATTTGTCTCAAAAATGTTGTTTTTAATGATGTGAGGAGTCAAATTCTGAACGTAAAGCCTTTGGCTACATTGAACAAGGCTTACTCAATGGTGGTCAAGCGCGAAAGGCAAGGGGACATAGCTCGTGGTCACAATGAAGGGGTAGAAGTCATAGTTCTTACTACACAAATTGGTGGGAGACAAACGTCGCGAGTTAGTAATCAAGGAGGAGGATAAGAAAGTCAGTGAAGAGAAGATAAAAAATGTACCCATTATAATCAAAAGGGACACTAAGCCTCGAACTGTTTCGAGCTTAATGGTTACTCGGATTGGTGGGTTGGTACAAGAGAAAGGAACCGAGGAGGAGGAAGTCGAGATTCATCTAGAAACATTGGTAACTAAGGAGTCCAATAGGACTTGGGACAGTCCTTGGCTCAACAACAGCAAAACTGAGGGCTCTCAGTTTCTAGTTCTAGAGGAAAGAGGGCCTCGGCATTCCATGCCTTTGGGAGCAGCTCTGAGGGACTTCCAATGATGCAAGGATTATCCGAAAAGCAATTTCAGACGCTATTAACTTTGCTAAATTGTGAGAGCAGTGACAAACTTTTCAGTAAGTCGTGCAGTGAATTTGTTTGGATACTAGACAGTGGTGCATCCAACCACATGATCGAGAGCTTCAAACTTTAGAAGATGTAAAAAAATGGACCTCGTTTCCCATTTTATTGACAAATGGCAAAAAATAATCACGACTATGAAGGTTAAGATTGTTTTAAGTAAATAAGTCACATTATCTAATGCCTTCATGTGCCTTCTTTGACTTGTAATTTAATTTCCATACGTCGGTTGATTTCTGAGATTAATTGTCAAATTGTTTCACTAATCAATTATGTGTGATACAGGACCACATCTCGAGGATGTCGATTGGAGTTGGTGAGCTTTGTGGGGGGTTTACTACTTCAAATCAATGGGGCAACATGTGGCGTTGAAGACGGAAGCAGTAGATTCCTCAGTTCTTTGGCATCGGCGTCTTGGTCACCAAATAAGTCAACATTTGTCTTTCATTTCAAAATTTGGTTCTTTATGATTTTAGGACAATTTTATTTGTGATTCTTGCTTTCGAGCAAAATAGATTTGCTCTTTGTTTCCTTCTAGTAATAATCATGTTGCAGATATTTTTTATCTTATACACTGTGACTTGTGGGGTGCTTATAGAAAATCTGCCAGTTGTGGTGCTTGTTATTTCTTGACTATTATTGATGATTATTGTCGATGTATTTGGTGCATTTGCTTATGGAGAAAACTGAAGCTAGCAAGTATTTGGTAGATTTTTGTGAGATGGTTGAAACACAATTTAATAAACATGTGAAGCGAATTAGGAGGGATAATAAAGGAGAATTTTGTTTAGCTCCTATAAAAAAAATTTCACTAAAAAGGGCATAATTCATGAAACCACGGGTATCAATGCTTGATAACAGAATGGGAGGGTCGAGCGTCAACACCGAAATATATTTGAAGTTGTTAGGGTGTTGCATTTTCAAGCAAATTTTATTATTAAGTTTTGGGGAGAATGTGTTTTGACCGCAGTCTATTTGATAAACTAAACTCCAATAGTTAGGCTAGAAGTAAAATCGCCCTTTGAATTGCTATTCGGTTCTCATCCTTCGTATGATCATTTGCACTTGTTTAGATGCTTGTATTATGCGCATCATAAAGAAGGAGATAAGTTTGACGCTAGGAGTCGAATGTGCATTTTTGTTGCTTATCCTCACACCAAGAAGGCTTGGAAATTATTTGATCTTGAGTGCCATGTCTTTTTCTACTCTCGCGATGTTGTTTTTCATGAAAGTGTATTTCCTTTCATTGAAAGCCCGAAACCAACTTTTCAACCTACTACTAATTTTTCGTTAGTTGATGAGGGCGATAGGGGTCATTTCAAGTTTGGGAAAGGTGATGGAGTCGAGGAAGACTTGGAGGACTGCGAATTAAGGGGAAGCAAGGACCTAGGGAGTCGAAGGGAGAACTTGGAAGAAAGGGGGATCTCACACTACCTAGGGATTTAGTTGTCAATGATCATAGTCGTGCAGAGACCATCACATCTCGTCCACGTAAAGCCTCACGACTTCCTTCGTGTTTTGATAATTATGTTGTATTTTCGATGTTATTGGATGACCGATGCAGCTTACTGAAAACAAGCACTATTGGTCCTTCTGATGTTGCTCAGATTAGAACCAAATACAAAAGTGGTCGTGGACATTTGAATGCAGTAGTGGAAGCTTGAGAATCTTTGGTTCATGCAAATGGCTCCGTGATTAAAGAGATCTATCCCCTTAAAGCTTCCTTCCCATACATCATCCTCAGGTACACCTTATCTATTATCTGATTTTATGGCATTTTATAATTTTTCTCATAGTAACCAGGCATTTCTTGGAACGATGAGTTCAACTGTTGAGCTATGGAACCACGCGGAGACGGTGCGAGATGAACAATGAAGGGATGCGATGGCCTTAGAGATTGTTGTTCTTGAGGAAAATGGAACTTGGACTCTCGAGGCTCTTCTCCCATGCAAGAAGCCCATTGCTTACAAATGGGTGTATAAAGTCAAACGTAAGGTAGATGACACGGAAAAACGATACAAGGCGTGCTTAGTAGCCAAAGGATTTACGCAGATTGAAGGATTGGATTTCTATGATACATTCGCTCCAGTTGCCAAGTTGGTGACTGATCAAGTTTTCTTGTCCATTTTCGTTGCTCGAGGTTAGGAACTCCATCAGATAGATGTCAACAACGCCTTTTTGCATGATGATCTCGAGGAGGAGGTCTACATGAGGATACCACTGAGCTTTGGGTATGGGCAGGATGGGAAGGTTTATAGCCTACGCAAATCTTTATATGGCCTCTAGTAAGCATCTAGGAACTGGTTCGCTAAGTTGAGCGAGAGTTTGCAGAGGTATGGTTTTGTTCAGTCTCGAGTTGACTATTCATTATTTACTTTACATCGCGATCGATTTTCTTGGATCTGTTAGTTTATGTGGATGATCTCACTCTTATCGGAAATGACCATGATGCTTGCTCGAGATTTAAAGTCTATTAGCATTGATGTTTTAACATCATAGACCTTAGCATGCTAAAATACTCCCTGGGAATTGAGGTAGCTCGATCTCCTCAGGGGTTGTTTCTTTGCCAGAGGAAGTATACGTAGGATATTTTATCGAAAATAGGTTTGTTAAGTTGTCGACCAGCTGACAAGCCTATATAGCAGCATCTTGGCCTCGAGATGGCTGAGAAGACTTCACTGAGAATCTTGCGGTGTATAGACACCTCGTTGGGCGTCTGATTTATTTGACGACCACACAACCCAAGATCTCTTACGTCGTTCACGTTGTCTCAGTTCTCCCAGAAACCTCGCCAGGTCCATTTTGACGCTACAATGTGAGTAGTTCACTACATAACGCAAAATTCGAGGTAGGGCATCCTTCTTTGACCTGAGTGTGATTTACGTCTCTTAGGCTTTTGCGACTCTAATTGGGCAAGTTGTCCCATTACACAATGATCTGTTACTAGCTACTTTGTCTTCTCGGGTGGATCGTCGAGATCTCTTGAAAACAAAGAAGCAATCCATCGTGTCTCTTTCTTCTGTCGAGACAGAGTATCGAGCCATGGCGACCGTTACTAGTGAGCTCTTGTGGCTCAAGACTTTGTTGCACTCTATTGGCGTCACTCATCTCAAGCCTATGTTATTGTTTTGTGATAGCCAATCTGCCATTCACAGTTCAGCTAACCCAGTCTTCCAAGAGCGAACCAAACAAATAGAGATCGATTGTGATTTTGTTCGCGAGCATGTTCAGACAGGTGTTGTTCAGACTTATCATATTTGGACCAATTTGCAGCCTGCGGACTTGCTCACTAAGGCTCTTGGACGTGCTCAGTTTCATACTCTTCTTGGCAAGTTAGGAATTCACGATCTCTATGCGCCAACTTGAGGGGGAGTGCTGTAATTTCGTTATTTTTGTTTATTTATTAGGCCCAATGGTAATTAGTGATAAGTTAGTGGGTATGGTTGTTATTTTCTTTTTGGTAGATTAGTATATAACATGTTAAGATATGAAGCCAGATAAATATACTGAGCGAAATAATGTTATGCCTTTTGTATTATATTCTCATAGTATATCGTGTGATCAAAAACAATTTACAATGAATAAAAAATCCTAACCGCCCGTGGACATAGCCATATTTTGGTGAATCACGTAAATCTGTGTATTCGTTTTATTTCTTGCACTGTTCTTTGATTATTATGATTGATTGTCCATAACATAACATCTCATTGTAACTATTTGTAAATCAATCAGAAATTCATCAACCAAAATGTTATCATGATTGGAGGTTTTAAAATTGGTATAGGGACTGAAATATAAAAGAAGAATATTAATTTCTTTGATTCATTCTATCACATGCTAAAGAAATTTATGCAGGCACAGAAGATTGCAATTTAAGATAAATATGAACAGCCAACTTTTACAGAATGTAAAAACATAATTATAGCCTAAATTCTAATGGGAATTGATTGATATAAAAATTTCGAACTAAAAGACCAAATCAACTCCTTTATATTTAATCGTAAATTTTCAAACTAATTTTCTTCATCAGAGTCTACTTAGAACAGATTTTCCAAACGTATAGCTCTCAGAAATAAAATGACCTAATAATTTTCGTGTGGTTAAATCCAAATTAATATCTACACAGTTGCATTTCATAATTACGTTTCGTTGCTAAGAACATCACAATTGGTCACTACATAAACTCATTGTTGATCGTGTAAGGACCACTCGTCAAATTTTAACAATCTAAGAAATTGTGAAGTATGCAAACCCCAAGAACAGGCACCATTCATTCGGAACAGGTGTTCATAATCTTCCTGTTACAACAACGTACCCCAACTCACTAAATTCTACCAGAAAGTCTCTAAAGGGGGAACTACTTCAACATCTTAAGACAATCAATTGCTACAAACTAAAATTACTCTTTAGGTGGGGCAGATAAAGTTGCAATTCAGCTAATTCATCATTATAACCTTTTTAACAACTCCAGTACATATATACAAAAATTGCAATTTGTCTGTTGCAGTTACCGTCATCCTCGCGTCAAGTCAATATCTGTGTGAGGGTTTCTCAGATCAATTGGACGTGAACCAGGCCAGCCGCTCATTAAAGTAGGAGTTGAATTTTGGGCGGAAGAAGCACTAGTAGGGATACTTGATTTTGCAATTGCGGATTTATCACTGGACTCAGGTGTGGAATTCTTATCACTTCTAGGACGGCCCACTGGTCTATCCTTGTTCTTCGAATCACCATGCACAAAACTACAAAGTACCACCTGAATCAATCAAAATATACTCATCTCAGTATCTATTTTAAGTCCATACATGCCTAGACTGTTAACATGCGGGTACAGGAGAGAATCTTTTGCACGTCCAACTTTAACTAGCTAGTCAAAACACTAAAAATTCAGCAGCATTATCTATATCACCTAAATGGAAGAACCATGACACAAAACATTTCTAAGTTAACCGACAGCTGAATTCTACCAACTTTGGGACAGTTTCACATGTATGTATGTATACAGATGTTAGTATTACTATATCAATAACTAGATTAGTCAAATATATGCCAAGAACTGGATAGCTGAAGCAATCATTTTCAATAATTACATTAAGGCTGTCCAAATATTTGACCACCGACAACCAGTCATTGAATTGGGTCATAAAAATGCTAAATTATGCAACATAACATTCCTCCATTCAGAAGCCTTCGCAGCTTGACTTCTATACCAACCTATGGTACTGATTATGGCTCAACACTGTCAAGGTCAATATCTAAAATAACGAGCATAGTATAGAAATTAAAAACAGCAGACTTATTGTGAATGTCAAAGATTTTAAATTTTGCAATGCACAATTTTAATAGACACAATATGAGTTCAAATTTAACCACCATAATGGTACCTGAATTGGGCTAGCTGCAATAAGCACTGCAATTGCACCACCAATAACATGACCATCAGCACTAGAAAGGGAAGCACTAATTCCACCAGTTCGGCTACGAGGACCACCATCTTCAGCAACCAAGTAAGAACCTGATAGGCATAATATCTCAAAACGACCCTACAGTGAATTACCAAATTAGCCGCCTGTACCCAACTCAGAACTCTGATAAAGTTGAGAAGGAAAAAGCACTAATAGCTATGAGCTTCATGAACTTTATAAAGGCTCACGGACAAAGCAGCCAGAACACTGATGTTCTAATCACTTTAGTCTTTCGCTCCAGTGAAGCAGAAACCAAAGATAAATATTGTTCTCAAATTATGAAAATGGAACATACATATCGTAATTACATAGTGTTTTCGTTTAGGCAGCAAATACTTGAGATAAACATTGTTTTTGAAATTATGGAAATATATTCATAAGAAATCCAATCACTGAATGGTGGGGGAAATTAATATTGCTGAGCTTTTATCTTGAAATACAGCATAATATAATTAAACTCAAATGGCAGCAAAACAAATCACACATTAGTTTACCAGAGGAAGTTTTCCGTTGCACATAGAAGGCTCTATCCTACATGGGCACAGCAAAGACCCTCAGTCATCTTCAACTCACCCTTGTGTTAAACCACTATAGATTCTAGATGAGGAAAAGCACATTCTTCATAATGAGTCAAAGCAAAAACCAAATCATGTAGCTAGTTACTGAAACTGTCAAATCATATGGCACATTCACAATCTGACTAACACAAGCTATATTACACCATCATCTGTTTCTTTTTCCACTAAAATTATCAAGCAAGAACCAAATGAATCATAGTCTTCATTTCACGTGTGAAAAAAATCTAAATTCCTGCCAACTATACCTGCTACAGAAATATTATAAAAGAGTGGAAATGACAAACAGCCCAGGAATCTTGTTACCAGAGTTAGACAGGACAAATATGTACTTTCACACAGAAGAGTTATTCCCTTACAACACAAGCCACTGTAGTGCCTCAACTCTCATAAAGGAAAATTGATCAATATCCCTAGCAAAAGAATCTCTAGGCAGATTTTAATTAAGACAGATCATGAAGATACAATTTATACATAACAATGCCACCATTTCACTAGACTCTGTTAGATAAGGCTAACAGAAAAGATATAAATCTACAATTTGTCAGATAGAAATTCCACATCTTTCATTCAAACTTTATCAAATAAAGTTAACCAGAAGGAACAATAGTTGCAAGGACCAATTGAGGCACCAGGTGGCATATTCAACTCCATCTATACGTCCAGTAACCTCAATAATCCATACCGGAATTTCAAGAAGGAGATGACATTCTGCGATAATGTAAAACCAACATGCTTAGATGTTTCAGCTTCATTTCTTCTAATGTTTAACTCTATTATCAGTTTTCTCCATGTCATAATTGCTAAGCCAGGCCTATGATCATTATAAAGACATTGCTTCCTTCGCTTCTAATACTCTTTTCTGAACTTAAACAGCAAGCCTAAAGTTTTCTACAAGGAATTACATTTGTGCACACTGAATGAACATCATCACAAAAAAGCATCCTGATGACTAACTAATTCAGCATTCTCTTCTACATCTCCCATAGTCTCCTAAGCAACATAAGAGCCAGTCACCAATATATGCTACATATACTAAGCTAATAGCAGGCAGGGTGAAAATATGCACTATAAATATCCACAGGCAATGAAACGCCAATCATAAATCCACTAATGAACCCAAAATTTGAGATCAGAAAATTTTCCATGAAATACCTTCAGGTGAGAGGGAAAGCATATATGAACTTTGGGTCTCAATTCAGTAAAATGTACAAGAAAAGACATTATTGAATGACTGAATTCTCAAGGGGAAAATCAAATCTATTTCATTAACCTCATATGTAATACTGGGCCCTGAAGATGCTGGCTGCCGCAGTGTTACCAAGGAAACTGTTCCAGTTCCAGACAAGATGCAAACAGCCCTTGGCCTCTGTTGGGCAAACGACAATATCTTTGCAACAATATCCTGCATAACAGAATAGAAATAGTTTCAGACTCTTCGGACAATTATTCAAGCACCTATGTGCAATGCATACTTGCAGAATGTGTGTCATTAATGAATCTGTGAGACAAGTAAATATGCCTTCTTTATTTTCTGATTAAAAAAAGTAGATAATTTTGAATTATTTTAAATATTGAGAGCGCATAAAAGACAGACCGTAACATCCTAAGACTTAAATCCAGGGTAGTCAAGCCACAATTGGATGAGGAAATGTCCTTTTCTAAGGGAGCTACAACTAATCAAAGTATTTGGAATTAATTTTAACTCATGAAACATAAAATCAAACTTTTATTCTCATTATGCACAGGAAAGTGAAATTGTGAGAGATACTGCATACCTCTCCTACTCCAATCTGGATAACATGTGGTGCAAAAGCTAGACCAGCAGAATTGTTCATCCATTCACCTTAAAAAAATCAACAAATGTTTGAGAATATATGAAAAACTTTCAGATTCTTTCAAGTTTAAATAAATAGCGTCATCCATTCCAAGATTAACTAAGTGAATAAAGCTGCTTCATGTATAAGTGTTAAAAGACATAATTTCAGCAGTTCTCCTCCCCACTCCTTGGCAACTGTGAACCCTCACAGTAAAGCAGAACAAGTAAGGGGCATAGTACATCGAATTGCCAGCTTGAGGTCTGAAGCATGATTTCTTACTTGCACATTATAAAGTCTACAGGAACCAAAGAATATTTGAATATCACTCCAGTATTAAATATCTAAAGAAGTAGAATATATGGATAAAGGCACAGAATGGGTGTACTACAGAAATATTGGACATGCAGTACAAGTCAACCACTAAAGAAAGCACAATAACATCAAAACAATATATATAGCAATGCATTACATTCTAAATATTAAACAGACATGTCTTCTTATTTGGATGGTCATAATACACAAACGCACATGGTAGGCCATCATCTTAAAACAAAATTACTACAAGAAGGTACATTGATAGGCAACTAAACATGGAAACTCAAACACGACACTAACCCAGAAGAGCCAGTTGCTGCTTCCTCCCAGACCCAGGCGGCCGCCCTCTGGCTCGTTTGGGAGACATTGGATCATGCCCCAAAGAGGGTTTAGGCCTAACTGGCATTGAAGACAATCCAAGAGATACTTGGCCATCAGGAGCATATTTCCTGGGCCTACCTCGCTTCTTCTTCACTGGTTCACTATCTGGAATCCCAGAGGGCACAGAGATGTTAATGCCATGACTAAATTTCGTATTTGATGATTCTACGGAGAATGTGGACCCAGATGAGCCATGTCTAGTATTGGATTGAGCTTGAATGTTAGGGTTTGGCAAGGGTCTAAACCCAGATGGTGTATGAAACGAACCAGTTTGTGATGCAGACCCAGAACCACCAATCCCACCTCCCCTGTGAATGTAATATGGAGACGACCCACTGGACAATGCGATAGCATCTCGTCCATCCATTCATTTACTAAGAAGAATAGTACAATATTACAACAGTACAAGATCACAGGTTAAGAAACAAAACTCCTTACTTCAGTGGGTTCACTAAAGATTGGAATTTTAAGGTACCAGAATTAAGAGCTGGAATAGACGCTATGCGTATCAGTGCACAAAGTAGAGGAGCCGGTTTTAGAAGAAAGGTTGTACATGGGTTTTTGACTGAAAGCGACAAATGTCAGAGAAAAAACAAAAGGTAAAATCTTTATCATGGAAGACTGAAAGAGAAGAAAGTCGAAAACCTATTTTAGGCCCAAATCTTCCAGACACATAATCAATTTTAAAGAGAGAGGTTTTACAGGGGTTTTTGCTTCAGTGTAAGAACATATATAAGAAGGATCAAGAAATTCAACTTGAACCTACTAAAAATAGGACGAAAATGCTGCTAAACTACAGCCAGTAACCATCCTCACAATTCATCAGAAGTACTCCAGAATGAGACTAAATTCAGACAAAAATCAGGAAAGATGGCATCTACAACAGTTAAGAAGCTTAGAAAGCTAACAACTCCTGAACAAAGTCAGAACACGAAAACTACAACAAGACCCTACATTTGATACAATCTGGGGCTTTGGGTGGGGGGTTGGTGATGCAGAGGGGAACTGGCGGACAAAAGTAAAGCAAGGAAGCAGCGAAACGATAAGAGGCAGAGAAGGCGAGAAAATGACTAGAAATTACAAAAGCAAAGCTTTTGAATTAAAGGGTTTTAAAATAATAAAGACGTCCTCGCTGCTTTTGTTTTTGTTTTGTTAGGAGTTAGGACTCAACAGTCAGATACAAGTAAGAAGTGTATAAGTAATTTTGACTAAAGTGAGTGAGCGTGTGACAGTCTGTTGTGACTTGTGAGGTGGCCTACCAGAGTACCATGGCTGCCTTTGTCAGGTTTACCAATTTCCACTGTATTCGGGCAGTGAGCTCAGTTGCTCTTTTACTCTCTCTAGTCTCCCCTCTCACTCTTGCATTATTGCTTTCCCTGGTGTCTCTGTACTTTCCTTTTTTCCCTGGTTTTGGTTCATTTGATTACTTTTTTACTATCTTACTAGTTTGATGTAAACTCAGGAGTGAAGCAGACAGGGAGATGAGAGGTCTCCTTGGAGATTTCCGTATTTTGGGAAGAAGCAAACAAAACAAAACAAAACAATGTTCAAAAGAAGAGGGAAGTAAATGCGCTTTTGTTTTATTTGTTGAAACTTGAACCCAGCTAAGGCGAAGTACACCGGAGAGTGACGTAGGCCATGAACTCTCTCAACAAGTCTCAACTCCATGGATGCCTGCCAACTCATCAAACTGTCAAAAGCTGGTGACCCTGCCATACTAAGAGGGACACTCGTTTCCTTTTACTTTTAAATAATTAATTATAAAGTGTAAAATAATTTTTAATATATTTAAATTATTAAATTCTTTTAACTCAAACAATTTAATTTAAAATTTCCTTTTAATTAATATCTTAAAATGTTTAGGTAATTTCTTATCTTTTTACCGCATTTTTCAAATCTCTCCCGACAAACGCATTGACATTTATTTATTTAAAAATTTAAATATATAATTTAATTTAATTAATGCACCTTATAATAACTGAATATTTAAAATTAAGTATATTGTAATATTTCCTTTCTAATAACTCTTTAAAAAATACTCTTAGATTTGCTTTTATCCACATATCATCAACTACATAACCAAGTTAAAATATATTTTAATTATTCAAAATATTGTTCTGTTAAAAAAAGCTTTTTGCATGCTTAACAAAAGTGTCACGCAATTGATAAGAAATGTCATGGGCATGATAAATCTTGTCACACGCGCAACACTTTTATTTTTTATGAAATAGCTTTCATTTCTTTATATATAAATTAAAGTCACAAACTCAAATATAAAATTATTGTTGATCAAATAATAATATATTATCAAATAACTCTTTTTTTTTTCCTTATTGATACTCGTTAGCCAATCACCTCTTCATATCCTTCTAATTCAAGTTCTCAACAGTAAGTGTTATAAAAAGCTTTGGAGCGCATGGAAATTAAAGCTCATCGATATTGAGAAAGTTGAGATGCTTAAGTTCTCAACAATAAATGTTCTGAAAAGCTTTGGATCACATGAAAATTAAAGCTAATCGATGTTGAGAAAGCTGAGATAATATCGAAGCTTCAAAGAAAAACCAAACACAATATTTAGATACCATAAATTTATTTTCTTTATTGAGCTCAGTTCTAAAACATAGTTTAAGGTTTCTCGAAGAGCAATGTCTAAAGGTCACTTAGGGGCCACTGTGACCTTCAAGTCGGTCTAATGAAGAAAACATCAGAATTTACACTTGAATTGTCTACTAAATTAGGGAAAATAATTCATCATAAATCTTCATTTGGGTAAAACTCCATAATTTACATATTTTATAGAGCCAGGTATGTGAAATTGGAAACCCTAGATTTATGCATTCCACATTACATGTCAACGGGAGAATTGAATTTCTCAATTTTATACTATGCTGATTCATTTTGACATATTGCTAATTTTAATTTACTATTTAATTAATTATAAACTCCTATTATATTTAATCAATTAAAATTAAAAAAAATTAATATTTAGTTTTCTTGAGATTTGACCGGATTCCGTAAATATTACAATATTTTAGTGAGTCAAAGATTAATTTTAAGGGCTTTGGTAACTTGTTCATAAGCTTAAATTCCATAATACCAACTAGAACAGGTTTTGTTTAAAAAATGAAACCCTTAAAGGATTGAAGCTTTTTGGTGCAGTTAATGCTCCTCACATTCAATACATAGATACATACAAATTGAGAATGGGTTTTGGATCCCTTGAATGTGCATTTCCCGTATTTCTTATTGCTTACTACTTTGAACTCTTGAGTACTCTTCTCTATTAAGTCTATCGGTGGAGGGGTATAAAGAGTATGATTGGGCTTCCTAGTTTCAACTTGTTATGGCATATTTAGAAAATTCAGTAGCACCTTTAATTTTTTTCTTATCTCACAAGTTTCTCCCTCTCTACGTGTTTGGATACACCCTCATTGCTCTCAATGTCACCTACATCTACTGTGATCAAGTTCTCTTCATTGCTCACCGTTTGAACAAGCGAAGGTTATCTTCTAATAAGAGAACTTCATTGAGGCCTTTAGATTTCCATTGCCTAGTAGCTCAATTGTAATATCTCATTACCTGCAAGAAGGCTAGAATGGTAAATCTGAGTGATTAATGAGAGATTGGAAATGTATTTTTCATGCTCATGTATAAAATGTCATACACGTACACATGAATAGTGAAATTTTCAATACAATAAAAATGTAAATTAGCGACGGAAACTTACCAACGGAACAATTTTCGTCGGCAATTAGCGACGGAAATATGCTTTCCGTCGCTAATATTGAGTGATTTAGCGATGATACTTATATTCGTCGCTAAATTTGGAGGGAATTTGTCGCGGCAAAATTAGCGACGGAACAATATAGCCGTCGGTAATTTATTACCGACGGAAAATATACCGTGAAAAATTAACAACAGAAACCATATTTTCGTCGCTAAAATTGAGTAATTTAGCGACGGTACTAATACTCGTCGCTAAATTTGGAGAGAATTCGTGGCGGCAAAATTAGCGACAGAATTTAGCGACGGAATACGTTCCGTCGCTAATATTGGAGGGAATTTTTGGCGGAAAAAAAATTTTGAGTTTACCTACGGAAAATTCTGTAGGTAAATTCCGTTGGTAAATTAATTTAGCGAGGAAATTTTCTTTCCGTCGGTAAAAAAGCGGGAATTATTGGCGGTATAAAATTTTTTTGAATTTACCAACGGAAATTTTCGTCGGTAATTTCGTCGGTAAATTCTTTTTAAATATAAACTCACCCGACGTCTCCCTCCCTCCAACTTCTATCTTCT
>JANIJH010000224.1:56797580-56829500 GCA_024520975.1 Erythroxylum areolatum | reverse complement strand
GTGACTTGTACCAACTCAGGTCCTACAAGTCTCCTTTCACCTTCCTCATCCTAACAAATAGGAGTTTTGCACCTCTTACCATACAAAGCTTCATAAGGTGCCATTTGAATTCCCGAGTGATAGGAATTATTGTAAGCAAACTCAATTATAGGCAAATGATCATCCCATGAACCTTTGAAATCCATAACACAAGCTCTCAACATTGCCTCCAATGTCTGTATTATTCTCTCCGATTGTCCATTAGTCTGTAGATAGAAAGTCGTACTAAAGTGTAACTTAGTTCTCAAAGCCTCTTGTAAGCTTTCCCAGAACTTGGAGATGAACCTGAGATCTCTATCCGAAACTATAGAGCTTGGAATCCTATGTAATCTGATTATTTCATCTACATATTTCTTAGCCAAAGCATTCAAGGAATCTGTCTGCTTAATTGGTAAAAAATGTGCTGACTTGGTTAGCCTATCCACAATCACCCATATTGCATCATGTTTCCTGTTGGTTCTTGGTAATCCCATCAAGAAATCTATCGTAATCTTTCCCACTTCTATTTCGGAATATGCAAAGGTTTAAGCTTGCCTGAAGGTACCTGGTATTCAGTCTTGACTTGCTGACACACTAAGCATCTTTTAGTATACTCTGCAACATCCTTCTTCATTCCTTTCTTCCAAAAGTGCTCTTTTAAATCTCTATACATTCTCGTACTCTCCGGGTGCATTGCATAGGGAGCATTGTGCGCCTCATCAAATATCTCATCTTTCAACTTTGATATGTTCGGGACGCACAATATGTTACCTACCACCATTAATCCATCTTCTCTTATCTCTATTTCCGAAGGTTTACCATTTTTAATCTCCTCTCTGAGTTTGCTCAAGTGCTCATCTGGTTCTTGCAATTCCTTAATCTTTTCATTCAACACCGGCCTTACTCTAAAGTTGCTAATATACACCTAAATTCGTCTTGCTTCATGTCACTCTAAGTTTGGCCAATTCCTTCAACAAAGGAAAATACATCGTCCCCATATGTGCTATAGGAGATTTCCTACTCAATGCCTCCACCACTATATTAGCTTTTCCTGAGTGATAATCCATCATCAAATCATAATCTTTTAGTAATTCCAATCACCTTCTTTGTCTCTAATTCAACTCTTTTTGGCTTATCAGATACTCAAGGCTCTTGTGGTCTGTAAACACCCTGGTGGTGACTCCATATAAATAATGTCTCCATATCTTCAATGCAAAAATTATGGCAGCTAACTCCAAATCATGCGTATGATAATTTATCTCATAGGGTTTCAATTGCCTAGAAACATAAGTAATCACCTTATCTCCTTGCATCAATACACAACCCAATCTCTTCCTTGAGGCATCACTATATACTGTATATCCATCACTACTTGAAGGTAAAGTCAAAATCGGTGCCGTTGTAAGTCTATTCTTCAATTCCTCAAAATTGGTTTGGCACTCCTCTGTCCACACAAACTTTTGATTCTTCCTTGTCAATTTGGAAAGTGGAGCTGCTATCATAGAAAAGCCCTCCACAAACCTTCTATAATACCCGACTAAGCTCAAGAAACTTCTCACTTTAGCTATATTCTTAGGCACTTCCCATTTCACAACAGCTTCAATTTTTCTCGGATCCACATGTACTCCATGCTCTGAAATCACATGTCCAAGAAATGCCACTTCCTTTAGCCAAAATTTACATTTGTCAAATTTGGCATATAACTCGTTCTTCCTCAGTGTCTCCAAAGCAATTCTTAAACGTTCTTTATGCTCCTTATCACTCTTGGAATAAACCAATATATCATTAATAAAGACAATGATAAATTAGTCTAAGAAAGACATAAAGACTCTATTCATTAAGTCCATGAAAGTTACAGGGGCATTCATCAATTCGAAGGGCCTAACTAAGAACTCAAAATGCCCATACCGTGTTCTAAAAGTAGTCTTTGACACATCAGACTCCTTTATCTTCAACTGGTGATAACCCAATCTCAAGTCTATCTTAGAAAAGACTTTTGCCCCTTGCAATTGATCAAACAAATCATCTATGCCCGGGAGCAAAGATCTGCTCTTGATGGTGACATGGTTAAGCTTCCTATAATCCACACACATTCTTAATGATCCATCTTTCTTCTTCACAAAAAGGACCGGGGCTCTCCAAGGTAAAGAGCTCGACCTAATATAACCTTTCTCTAACAACTTTTCCAATTGTTCCTTAAGCTCCTTCAATTCCGCCGAAGTCATTCGGTAAAGCTGAATTAAGATCGGTGCAATACCTAGAAGAAGTTCAATGGGAAACTCAATTTCCCTTGGTGGAGTTAGTCTTGGTAATTTCTCTTAAAAGACATCTGGGAATTTTATGACCACAGGAATTTCTTCTAACTTCCCTCCATCTGCCTTCGTGTCTATCATATAGGCCAAAAATGCTTTACACCCTTTCCTCATCATTTTCTTTGCTAGCAGAGCCGAAACATCTCTAGGCGGGCTTGACTTTCTGTCTCCCATAAACACCACCTTTCTCCTGTCATCCTACTCAAACTCTACTATTTTTCGTTTGCAATCCAAATTTGCATTATACTTCTCTAACATGTCAATGCCCAAAATCACATCCAATCCTCCCATTTTCAATGGCATCAGATCCACCACTAATCGTTCTCCTCCAACATATATCTCACAGTCTCTATAAACTTGACTAATAACAATATATTGGCCAATTGCACTACTCACCATCAAAGGAATATGAAATGGGCTTAAATCCCTACCATACATAGTTCTACCCGATGAAACAAAGGAGTAAGTAGACTCCGGATCAATTAAAACAACAACATTAGTATCAAATAATTTAACCTTACTAGTCACAACAACTGGAGCAGTCTCTGCATCCTTCTGTGTCATTGCAAACACTCTAGCTGGTGTTTGCCCCCTTGATCTCCTTGGAAGATTCACTCTCTTAATTAACTGCATCAGAACTGCCCACTTCAATTGTAGTCCTATCCCCCAATGTCTCAGTTCTCCTTGAAGCTTGCATCTAAGTTCCCTCTCTTCTTGCATACTATGGACACTCTCTAGCCATGTGTCCCTTCTCTCCACATTTGAAACAAGCTCCAGTTAGCCTGTAGCATTCCCCTCCATAGAACTTGCCACAATGATCGCACTTACGTATAGAAGACTTATCCCCTTCTCCCCTTCTACTGCCTCCCGCCGTTAAAGCTTGATGAGAAATAGTAGAAGTCCTTATAGGTCTAGGCCAACTTGCACCACTGCTCCTTTCCTCAGACTGCATAGGGAAAGTCATGGCACTCCTCTTAGGCATAGAAGTACAACCTCCTCTCTTGAACTATTCTCTCCCCTTTTTCTTTTTGTTCAAGACATTCTTTATGTTCTCAATGTTCTCCACCCTCAGTGCCGCTTCAACCAGCTGTTAAAAATCACAAAAATTCTGTACCACCACTTTCTCTCTAATAGCTAGATGCAACCTCAATTCGAACCTATGACATTTAGCTGCCTCACTCATCATCATCTCTGTTGCATATCGAGATAGCTGTGTAAATCGATGCTCATACTAACTCATTGTCATTTCCCTCTGGGTGAGACTCAGAAACTCTCTCTGCATTTGCTGAACATATACCTCAGACAGTTACTTCTTCTTATACACTGCTAAGAAATCTTTCTATGCGAGTACTGGCGGTGTCATCTGACTCCTTGACGCACTCTCCCACCAATGCAGAGCGTCTCTCTGAAGTAAGCTAGTAGCATACACAACCTTCTCATCATCATCACAATCCACTGATTTAGTATCCTGTCGGTCTTTCTCAACCAAGTCTTGGCTTCTTTTAGATTCGTTGTCCCATAGAAGTCTATTGCCCTATACTTCCTCAACTTATCAAACTGTTTCCCCTTCTTAGCTGTAGCCAGAGTAGAAGTATGTGGCATCTGACCCATGGCTTGGACAAATGCTTGAGCAAAGTCTTGGAACATCCTCATATCTAGTGGAGGCACTTGCTCCTGCGGAACAGGTGACTCTTGCATCAGTGACCAAAAGAGCCCGCTACCATGCCTTATAAAAGCCTTAACATTTCCTTGAGCTACTGACTCATCAGTACTCTCCTCCCTTGGCAGAGAGTTAAGTGCGATAGATCCTTGCAAAACTCCTCATGTCATTCTACAAGGTGGCATCTTACTCTTTTAATTGAAACACTAATGATTAGCTTACATTTTAATCTTGTTTCTTACATGTATGCATGATATGCATGTCACTTAATGCAATCAAGCAATTCACAATGCAATAAATAATCACATAGCACACAATTAATACTATTATGCATTCTAAGCCTAGGAAAACCTAAGCTCTGATACCACAAGATGTTGGGTCTCATTTCCAGAGCCCAACTATCATTTCTAATACTAAAAGATATTTGACCCAAGTCTTGTGACAAATTCTAAGGTGACTATTTGGGGCAGTCGCGTAAGGGTGGTGCAAACGAAAATTGGAAAGCATTACATTTATAAGAAATCTCAGCGTGGCAGCAAAGGAGAGTTCGTCGTGGCGAACTTATTGAGTTATCTCCATGGACCCTTCGGGAAAAGTTCACCGCCGTGAACTCTTGAGGTTCAGTAAGAGAACCCTTCAGGAGAGTTTTGTCGCGGCGAGAGTCGGGCCTTACTGCGGTGAAATCACGAAATTCAATCTATAAATGCCCATCTGAGAGGTTCGCCGCGGCGAAACCTTCAAATCTAAACCCCGAAAACAACATCAACTCAAAATTTTAAAACACATTCAACAACCAATACCAATATTCTAAGCATGCATACACTCAATTCTAACCATCCAAACTTAACCACAAGATAAATCTAGACATACTTAAAAGAAACATCAGTTCTTCATTTCATTAATAAATCCAAAAGAGTTCATACAAGCTTCACTTACACATCATCATACATATCAAAGTTTATGCTCAATAATGATATGCCTATAAAGCTATCCAAAATAGTCACTAACTTAGTACAAAAGTCTCTAATTATCTTAGAGTTTTTGATGCCTTGCAAGGATCGCTAACCTTCTCGTTCTGCATCTAAGGAGTGAATAGTAGGGTGAGCTATACAACTTAGTGGTTAAAATATTTATAGCCATCGATAATTTGCCACAAATTCAAGCATATGTATATAACAATTTAAGCATTCTCAATTTAACTCAAAAACTCATAATTAAGTAAGTTAAAGCATAACACATAACATAGGCTTTAACCATTAAGTATAGCACGTAAATACATCGTACTTGACAATTTAAAGATGCAATACACAAACAACTAGCTTGAGGGTTCTATGGAAACAGAATGGAGAAATTGAAGTTTATATCATGAACAGAATGAGTCTATTTTTAGAGCTCATATGTCACAAGTGGGCAGCCGGGAGAAGACTCTTGTCAACGTACACGTGATGAACAGAATGGTTCCACTCTTGGCTAAACAAAAGCACATATTTATTTTATCATATGCTCATATTTTCATGCTTTCTCATCTTTTCATTCATACAAAAAGCCATGACATGTTTCGATGGCATAACTTGATCACAATTCATAAATTACAATGCATTTTCAAACATTCACAACAGTTTCAATTTCAAGCAAATCAACATACACACACATAGGCAAGAATTTACCCAATTACACAATAACTATAAATACATTACCCACCTAATTTTGCTTGCAAAATCCAACTCAAGATTATCTTTCCTCTTGCTCTTGGGTAAGGTTTTCTTGATTTCCTAAACATAACAATTTCTCATTCAATCCAAATTCAAATGAAAATTTATAAAACTTTAATAATATAAAAAATTGTTAAAATTGGGCTATATCCTTTCCAAAAATTTAGACCTTCTGGTCAATTTTTTCATGATCATTATGATCAGGTAAATGAAGAAATTTGAGAACACTTTCTTCTAGAAAAATGTTTTCCATTGTCTTAAGTTTCTAATGATACTAAAATCATTCAATTTGGTTTAGAAATCTGAAAGTTATACTCCAAACATGTTAGGACTACCCTTATGCTGAAATAATATTCTATACTCAACTTCCATCCAAAACTTGAGATTCTTAGAGACTGAATTAAAACTTGATTGCTTTAGAAAATTTGTATCCCTATGTCTCTAGTTTACTCCAAATCAAAAATCATTCTATTTGGATAACTACAGAGCAAAATATTGTCAAAATACTAAAACATGTTCATGTAAGAAAGTTGATGCGGTGAAGTCAAGAGTTCGCCGCGGCAAACTTATCCAGAAGATTACGAAATTTCCAACTCTCATCCCATTTTCCAGATTTTTCACATCCAAGATCTATACCTAACACATACAAAAATCATCCTTTCTACTTCATTTACACTTAATTCTTTACTTCATTTCAACTCAATATCGTCCATAAACAATCATAATCTATTTTTGATCATTTTTTTCACTTTCATTTCACTTCTAACTTTCACTATATATGCTTCATTCAACAAATCAAGAAGGGTTAATGCTTATACTTACTTGTTTAGCTTCAATGTCTTCAAAATCTCTAAGATCTCCAAAACCCTAACTTGATCTTCTTTTCTTTTTCTCTCATTCTCTTCCTCTCTTCGTTATTTTCTCTTCTTCTCTTCCTCTCACGACGCTTCTCCTCTTTTTCTTCTAATTCAAGCCAATTTAAGTAGTCTTTCCCATTTTACCCTTCATTTGTCTTGTCCTTCCCATTTTGCCCCTTCATTGTCTTTTATGTCTCTAACTCCTTTAATCTTCTTAAACACCATATTAATTCTAACTTAATTCTAATCTTTCCATCAAATTCTAATATCTATTCATGCTTACTAAATTTAATGACCCAACTCAAAGAAAAAATCAAACAAACAAAACATAAATAAATAATTAAACAAATAAATCGATAATAATTGAAAAAATTTTCAGGGTCCAACAAGACACGTGTAACTTCCTCGATTATGCATGTAGAGTGTATGTTATGGGGCTACTTCATAGACAATTTAGCTCAGAAACTTGATTATGAGTTGTCTGTGGTTGATTTGGTGGGTAGACCCATTTGGTTGTACTATGATAATTTTCTTACCGTGTTGTTTAATAACAACAAAGAATATCATAGGATCTTAGCATTTAAAGGTCAATTATTTAATTGTAAAGGTGTTGATGCAAAAGGTAACATTAAGGTTAGGAGTATTTAAAGACTAAGGAACTGAAAGTTGATTCTTTAACTAAAGGACTTCGCTCACTTGTGTTTGTGACACAAGTATACATTATGGGTGTTTTGACATCCTTAGACACTATTAGTTAGGGGATCATTATGTTTGCCCTTGTACATTTGTATATTTTGATGTATTATGACAGCATAATGGTTTATTGATAAAGATGATCATCGTTTATCCTCAGTAATACATGTTGTCATACATTGTCATAAGACGTATAAAAGTCTTAAGATTAATGTCGATCTTAAGCATTTAAAGGTCATTAGGCAGATATATAGATTGATTTTATGCCTATGTCATTTAGACGCATACAATTTTAGTATAGATATCCATAAATTTGACATGGCATAGGGGGATATAAGTTTTTAATCTCATAAAAGTTCTCTAATGCAGTTTAACCTTCAGTTGGAGAATATAAAGATTTTCTCTAATGCAGTTTAGCATTTAGTGAGAGAAAACAAGTTTTCTCTAATATTGTTTAACATCTGGTGGGAGAAAACATGATTTCTCTAATGTAGTTTAGCATAGAGTTGGAGAAATCGAGACCTACAAATGAAGATGATATAATTTAGATAATAAATGTATCATCCTAGTTTGCCACACTCTATTTTCCCATTCATATTAGTGAGGTATTAGGTATTCGTGATTGTATTGGATCTGTGTTACACATGACACATGTATCTGATACTTTTCTCTATCGAAAGCCTTGTAGGACAGAATGATGGACTTTCATTATCTTTAGATCAAATGTTTTGTTTTTTAAAACTTAGTCGACTGATATGGTAGCATGGTTTAACCAAAATTTTAAACTGTTTTTAAACTAAAGTCAAAACTGCAATTAATGCTTGTCTAAAAGGGAGATCGTTGGACAATTTTGTCCTTTCCTATAAAGTTAGACAACTATTAATTGTATTTTTTGGTTTTTAAATAAATTATTGGTTAAGTTACGTAATTTGATTTAGATAAAAATAATAAAGTGACCCAATAAATGATCTAGATTAATGGTTTAAAGTCATGGTGAAAAATGAATTCCAATTAGTGTGGACCAGACTCATATCGACCTTATGATGGGGAAACCCGATATGGAAACTATATAAAAGATAAGGTCTCCTGCAGTTGTTTATATCAATCATAAGTATAAGGAATCTCTGACCAATTAAGAGAGCTTACGTATTGAGATAATCGTAGAAAGACTTAGCCCGTGTCCCAGAAAGCACTTTCTATACAAAGTCTCGGGAGGTTCGTGATTATTTGGAGCTCAAAATCGATATCGAAATCAGAGATGGAATCGAAATAAGGTATCCCACATTATTTTTGTTTTTAATCCTTTCACGTAGATCTGGAGTACGTAATAAGGTTTATACTACGTATTACATCTTTATAACAGACTTTTAAGGTCGATTAAAACCTTATTTCTCACTAAACATTTAGTTTTAAGGTTTCTTCACATCAAAGAATGATTCGGAACTCTTTTTAGTTATTTTCTTTCTTTTATGTTAACATTGCCTTTTTTTAATTTTTTTGTTATTTTTAGTAGTTTAATTAAAGTTAATATGTAACTTACTATGGATCTTTTAATGATTAATACATGATTTGATTATTTGTTTGATTGAATTTGTTATCTTATTCTTAATTGTCGAATTTGTAACAGACTATCACATATTCAATCTTAAAAATAGTATGAAAGACCAAGAGATGAAGTAAAATTTGCACATTAGGAGAATAAATATCTTAGATTTAAAGAATTAAAGAATCCTATGCCATTGTTATAAAAAATAGATTAATATTGTTATAAAAAATAGATTAACTACAGTTAACAGGTTTAATTAGATTGCATATTGAAAGGTAGTAGTTACCTAATTAAATATACTTTAGTGTCTCTAAATGGAGTATAAATACATTAGATTAATTCTTATTTCAACTATGATAATAGATCTTACATGATTATTGAAATTCCACATCTATGAATCTTTATTATCTTTTTTGCTTTCATTAGTTTGCTAATTTAATTTTCTTTTTTGTAAATTTTGATGTAATTGATTTTGTTATTTGATTAGAATTAATAAGCTAATACTCTGAAATATTCTATAATCTATTATTTACTACAATCCATTCCATATATTTGCACATAAATTTGAATAAAAATTCATTTCTGCTCAAATGGGTATGATTACAAAGTTTACAACATTCTCAAGTAGGGAAGTTATCGCGGCGTGGGTTCAGAAATCAGAATCCCCTCGACCTATAGGCTACAGTATACACGCCGTTTTCCCTCTCTTTTTCTTTTCTTTGGCCTGAGCCTGAGTCTCTGCACCCTCCGTCCCGCACCTGCGTCCCTTATTCTTCTGGTACTTCCATGTTTTCCTTTTCTTTACCCATTGTAGCTTGCTCCCGCGGTTCTGTGTATATTTTGTTAGACTGTTGTTTATATTTGATGAGTGTTATTAAACAGTCATACTTGTTTCATCCGACAATAACTTGATTTTTCTTTTTAACTCTATATTTATAGAATTCTTATCAACTGGTTTCAGCACATCAGAACATAAATACAAGAAAATGTTGAAGAAAGTGGACGAGCGAATCAGGACACTCATCGAAAATGGTGTTAAATTGCGACATCGTTCCATGATTGTCATCGTTGGTGACAAGTCGAGGGACCAGGCGAGCTTTTTTATTTTTTTAATTGTGTCTTCAATTCCGTCGAGAGATAGCATTTTGTTCTTGTTTTGAAGTCTCAGGTTTTCAAGTTTGAATGAGTCTGAGAATATGATGTCCACGATGATATTTGGTGCAGATTGTGAATCTCCACTACATGCTTGGCAAGGCAGTCACCAAGTCCAGGCCAACTGTGTTATGGTGCTATAAGGATAAACTTGAACTTAGCAGGTTTCCAGCTTTGCCTTTGGATTTAGTGTCTTTTTATTAAACGCTTGGAGCGCCCTTTATTTATACCTTGGATCTTAGGTTATTTGTGTATTACTCTTCTTGTAATAGTTCTATTTGCTGCTTGGATTGGTCTCTTAACTTATAATGATGCAACCATTGCTATGCAGTCATAAGAAGAAACGTGCCAAGCAAATAAAAAAACTAATGCAGAGGGGACTACTAGATCCTGAGAAGGTTGACCCTTTCCAACTCTTTGTTGAAACTGGAGGATTGACATACTGCTTGTACAAGGATTCTGAACGAATTCTTGGCAACACGTTTGGAATGTGCATATTGCAGGTAGCTTTATACTTTACGTAATGTTTATAGCTTTTCGAAGCTTTTTATGATTCTTTCTAGCGGTGCAACTATTCTGGCTAAGTTGACAGTGTTGCCTGTCTTAGGATTTTGAGGCTTTGACCCCTAATCTGTTGGCCAGAACAATAGAGACTGTTGAAGGTGGGGGATTGATTGTGCTACTGCTTCGTTCTCTCTCCTCGCTGACAAGCTTGTATACTATGGTCATGGTAAGGTTTGTTTAACTGGCACAAAATAGCTATTAGTGTTAGCCTTCCTCCGGAAAGTCAAAATTTGGTACTTCGTTTTTGGAACCTAGCCTAAGGTTCTTCCAACTTGTCTCCTTACTGCTGTTTTGATGGTATTGTACTTTTCCTGTTATTAATTTTATTTCTCTAATTATAAGCTCTATGTTATTTGTAAATGTCATCCTCAATATGCTGGATATTTATTGGTTACGTTTGAATTAAAATAGTTAAGATTGACATTAAGCATTAACAATTTCTAAGATTTTCCTAGAAATTTTGCTACCTATAGAACCCTTCTACATTCAAGTTTGTGCAGTGATAATACTTGTGGAACGAAGCTTTTTGGAATATTTTATTATGCTGAGACTATTAGCTATCACTTATAGAAAGCTTGATGGTTTCAGGATGTTCATGAGAGGTTTCGTACTGAATCCCATTCTGAGGCTGCTGGGAGATTCAATGAACGTTTCTTATTATCACTTGCATCATGCAAAGCATGCGTTGTTATGGATGATGAAATGAATATTTTACCAATTTCATCTCACATAAGGTCAATTACCAAAGTTCAACTTAGAGAGGTACATGCAACTTTTTCATGTTCTTCAAGATTTTATGCTGTTAACTTGATTTTTCACAGCATATCTATTTAAAAATTTACTGATTTCTATTTTCTAACATAATGGTGAATTTGTTAATCTATCTTCTTTTATTATAAGCAGCTTCTTTCACTGGGGTGTTTCCAATTGCAACTTTTTCATTTTAAGGATTGCTACATAATTTGTCATATATATGCAGTTCTAAGAGTTATTTTCCTCGTTTGTGTCAATTGTAGGATGCTGAAGGGCTTTCAGAAGCTGAAAGGGACCTAAAGGATTTGAAAGAACAACTACATGATGATTTTCCTGTTGGTCCTTTGATCAAAACGTGTTGTACACTAGATCAGGTAGGGAATGCCATTGAGGAACAGAGTTTAGTTGAGCAACTAGTTTGAATTTCAAATGGTTTTATTGGTAGAAGTTTAAAATTCCATACTGCAACAGGGAAAAGCAGTCATCACATTTCTCGATGCAATTCTAGATAAGACCTTACGTAACACAGTTGCCTTGCTTGCTGCTCGTGGTCGTGGAAAATCAGCTGCGCTTGGTTTGGCAGTTGCTGGCGCTATTGCAGCTGGGTAATGTTTACACTAAATCTGTCATTTTCTGTTTTGAAACATTTTATGCCAGTTGGTGTGAGACTATACATTGCTATCAATGTTTGATCTTCTTTTATCACACATCTATTTTACATTGCCTTTACCACACTTTTGTTTATTCTGGTGAGGTCTTTTTGTAGGTATTCAAATATTTTTATAACCGCACCCAGCCCTGAAAATTTGAAAACCTTGTTTGAATTCATCTGCAAGGGTTTTGATGTGCTTGAATATAAGGTACTTTCACCTTTTGTGGGGTTGACCTTTTCAGTGATAATATTACTCTGTCGATATTCGATTTGAAATTGATGTTCGATTTGAAGTTGTCCCACATGGTCAGGGAATTAATCTAGAACACAAATACATAATTCCTGTGGTCATTGCTATTGGAATTCAGGGACATCTTTTGTATTGTTAGGGAAGCAGCAGTTCAGTTGGTGTTATTTCTTCACTTGACTTTCTGACAATGATATGAAGGAACATACTGTTTTACATCTCAGTTGGTCCTTAAACGCATAGCCAGTGGTGGTTCTTCATGCTTTGTTTTTGCTAATACTCATTACTTTTGTTTGAAGGAACACATTGATTATGATGTCGTAAAAAGTGTGAATCCAGAGTTTAAAAAAGCAACTGTGCGGATCAATATCTACAAACAACATAGACAAACGATTCAGGTAGGGTTATTGCACAAAGAATGGTTTTTGATACTCTACATAATGTTGTTAGTGTCTTACATGTCTGTGTGGTTCTTTATCTCGTTGCAGTACATACAACCACATGAACATGAAAAGCTGTCCCAAGTTGAACTGCTGGTCATTGATGAAGCTGCTGCTATTCCATTGCCAGTAGTGAAGTCTCTTCTGGGTCCATATCTTGTCTTCCTCTCATCCACTGTAAACGGGTACGTGATTTGATTGGTTTCTCTATTTATTTGTAATGTTTTATTTGCCTATGAGGTACATAGATTTCCACAAGTACCAAGCATGCTTAATGCACATGTTCTAGTTTGAATTTCTTTTGTTGTTTGATAAAATGGCTGCATACTTGCATATGAATGTACGTGATCACCTGAAGCTATGAAGGGACTGGCCGGTCGTTGTCAATAAAACTTCTTCAACAGTTGGAAGAACAAAGCTGGATGCCTGCAAAACATGCGGAGGGCTCACTTTCTGGTATTAACAGTGCTTTTTTTGATTTGGTAGTTGAATGAGTACATAATGCTTTCCTTAGTTTCTGTCAGGACTGCCATAAATTCTAAACATATCTCTTGTAATGTGCATATTTTGGTCTATAAAACCTAGTGCAACATGTTAGAATGACTATAGTTAGGAAGTGTTAAGCTAGCCTGTCACGAGGACCTTTTGCCCTTCTTATGATAAAAGTTGTTTTAATACTTCACTGCTGCTCTTGTAGTAGCAAGGCTCTCTTGTACACTATGACCGAGATTTTGGCTTGTGTTTGGATGATTTTTGACGTTCACTATTTTGTTCTATGTAGGTCGCCTTTATAAAAAGATAGAGCTTAGTGAGTCCATTAGATATGCTTCGGGTGATCCAATAGAATCATGGCTTAATGCTTTGCTTTGCCTGGATGTTGCAAATGCCATACCTAACATAAGCAGGTTGGAGTTAAATTGTCAGATATAGATTGGCTGCTTACAATTTTTTGTCTATCTTTTCATGAGGCCTTTCATTGTGAAATGTGTTCATCATCTCCGTTAATGTGCTCTTCTACAACTAATTTTTTTCTCTCTTTCATAACTAGATTACCACCTCCCAGTGAGTGTGATCTCTATTATGTCAATCGGGACACACTTTTTTCCTATCACAAAGATAGTGAATTATTTTTGCAGGTATACGATATTTTATGTCTTCCTTTACTTGTTATATTAGATATACGGGGTGCTTATACATTTTTTTATTGCAGCGAATGATGGCATTATATGTGGCATCACATTACAAAAATTCACCAAATGATTTACAACTAATGGCTGATGCTCCTGCGCACCATTTGTTTGTATTACTTGGTCTGCACTTTTGCTTGGCTAATCTTAACTTTCTAGCATGGCACTGGTGCTTATTGACCGTTTGCAAATTTTACTAATTGCAGGTCCTGTTGATGAGTCAAAAAATCAACTTCCTGACATCCTATGTGTCGTCCAGGTGAAGAATGGTTCAAATTAGTCGTAGTACATTTTCCTTGAATTAACTGTAAATGTGCTGTCAGTTTTCACCTATGTACTTTGGATTTACTTATGGGTTTTGCTTTGATAATTAGAGTTCAGAGAAAAGCATTCTTTGTGTTTTGTTTGTTGCTTTTTCTTCATATGTTTCACATTGTTGCAGAAGTATTTGAAGTATGATGCTCATCATCGCATGGAACATGATTTCTGATAACAGGTTTCGCTTGAAGGCCAGATCTCTCGTAAATCTGTGTTAAAAAGCTTAAGTGATGGCCATCAACCTTTTGGGGACCAAATACCTTGGAAATTCTCTGAGCAGTTTCAGGACACTGTTTTCCCTAGGCTCTCAGGTGCTCGAATTGTACGCATTGCTACTCATCCAAGTGCCATGAGGGTAATCCTCTGTTACATATCAGGTTGATTTTGGTTAAAGTCTTTTAAATATTCTAATAATTTCTGTGGCATTGTTGCAGCTTGGATATGGTTCAGCTGCAGTGGAGCTCTTGACAAGGTGCATGGATCTCTGACATTCATTTGACCTAATAATTTACCAGATAACTGTGGGTTCCGGTAGGGATCAGTGGGTGTCAATGGAATATTAACTTGTTCCAATCAGATGCTTTAAGAAAGTCCAACATAATTTGTAGTTGGTTATGATGCAGACAGATGCGACCTTATTTTTCACTATATTTGACTCCTTTTCAAGTATGCGTTATTTTTTTTTTTTTTCTGTTTCTGAGGCTGATACAACAAGATTAAGCTATCTATAAGTGGATGGTAGGGTGCCAGTCTTGCTGCAAAGGGGGTGATGGGTTAAGTGGTCTGAAAATCAGCATTGATCAATAAGATTAATAGCCATCAATGTTAACAAGCTATTTGATTTAAGCAATTTCCTGGGCAAGTCCTTTTGTTCCTTTTTCTCCATATATGATCAAATGATGATCATCTGCAGGTATTATGAAGGACAGTTGACCCCTATTTCTGAAGAGGATTTTGAAAATGATATAGAAGGCCCCCAAGTTAGAATTACAGAAGCTGCTGAGAAGGTTTAATTGCAGACATTAATGTTACTCAAAATATCTTAATTGTACTGTGTCTAAAAATTTTCTGAATTTGTTATGTAGTTCAGATTCATGTGTAGAATTTATGACTACGAGTATTACAATGTTTTCTACTCTTAGTTGTGTGCAAATTATCTTTTCTTGACACACTTTGCGGTTTGGTATTTTTCTATTACATTGTTCAGTATGTCAATACTTTGGGAAACTTCACTTGCAGGTTTCACTGCTTGAAGAAAATGTAAAGCCTAGAACAAACCTACCTCATTTGTTAGTACATCTTCGTGAGCGACGACCTGAAAAGCTCCACTACCTTGGTGTCTCTTTTGGGCTTACTTTGGACCTGTTTCGCTTTTGGAGGAAGCATAAATTTGCACCATTCTATATTGGGCAAATACCAGTAAGCAGGCTATTCTATCTGTCAGCCTTATTTATGTTATGTACCCTTAATAATATTCTGTAGTTCATCTCCGTCGTTTCTTCAGAGTTCTGTCACTGGGGAGCATACATGTATGGTCCTGAAACCATTGAACAGTGATGATATTGAAGCCAGTGGGTCAGATGAGTGGGGCTTTTTTGGTCCATTTTACCAAGGTTAGTCTTACCTGAGTCCATTGCTCTCCTTTGTAGTAGGTCTTTCATGCACTTCTTTTTCCCTTTTAGTATCTTAAAACTCAATTCTTAATTTTCAACAGATTTCAGGCAAAGGTTTGCTAGGTTGTTGAGTTCTGGTTTCCGCACAATGGAATACAAGCTTGCAATGAGGTTTCAGTCGAAACTTGAGCTGAAAAATGTAATTTTACTTGCTTTTGCCGACCCTTCTTCTGATCTTGCAGTGTCTTGGATCCTAAGATTAATTTCATGGATATGGAGAAGGGGCCTTCAGCATCCAACTCGGAGGGATTTTGGAGGTCACACTGTAATGATCTATCACCATATGACTTGCAACGACTGAAAGTCTATACTGATAACCTTGCTGATTTTCATCTGGTAAGATTTCGCGATGTTGACTGGAATAATCTCTAGAGCATGCCATTTACTCAATTGATTTCCTGACACTTTATATTTTAATCATGGCTTTCTGTCTTGTATTCCTACATGCTGTCTAGTGACAAGATACTGAGGCTTAATTGTTCCTCCTCAGTGTACGGTATATCTTTAGTTTCCTGTAGAAGTATTATGGAATTGACAAAAATCCATAACATATTTTAAATTTTACATCACTTAGGTATGTCATGCCTTTTTTTAAATCAAATTTATCCATTTCAGAGGCTATGATGAAAAAAAATCTTGTTTATAGTATTTTCTTAAGCAATTAAAAAATAATCATGAGTAAAATAATTTAAATGAAATATGTTAAGCATTTATATATTGGTTCCCAGAAGGAAAATGTTAAGATATGCACCATGGTGCTACTTTTACTCTTTAATTAGAGTTGAAGGCCATGAGTTTGAATTACCCTAGAACCAAAGCATATCCTTGTAACAATTCCACCGGGATTTCCTTTCCTGGATAAATGTTTCCGGATCTGAAAGTAAGATATTTTGTTCATTTGTAAATGATTTAAGATTGACCAATTAGAAACTGATAATCAGTTCTCTCGCCTACTTTTTAATTTGAATTGAACTGTGTTCCTTTCTTTCCCCTCTTTCTATCAGATTTTAGACATCGTTCCAGCCCTTGCACATCTTTATTTTCGAGGAAAGCTTCCTGTTACTTTGTCATATGTTCAGGCATCTGTTTTGCTATGCACTGGCTTGCAGCTACAAAATATTACTCATGTTGAGGTTTGCTCTTCAATCTCTGTCTCTCTCCCTCTTACACGCGTGCGCACACGTGGACTTGCATATTTATACATGTATGTGGAAGAATGGATTTTAAGTTTTCGACTAAAACCTAAACTTTCCCTGTATTTTAACACCAAATCAAGGATGCATTCTCAGATTAGAATTAATAGTAGTGGTTCTTGTGATTCAATAAATTGACATTTCACCACATTGCTAATGATCCTATTATCAAAGGAACATAAACTTTATCAACAAGGAAAACATGGTAATTTTAAATTTATAACATAATAAAGGCGTTAGTTTAAGGCTCTTACTTAAGTCTGTTAAAAGGCATAAAGATAATTTTTAGGAAATAAAACATTCAAAATGATGTGAAAATGTGCTATGAAATGCTTGTCTTAGCACGGGTTATCTTTTCCTCAATTCGTTCGACAAAGAAAACAATCTAAAAAACAGCAAAATTTTAAGGTCTTATGCCACCTAATTTGCTGAACATGTCAAATTGCAAGTTTATAGATCTAATTGCTAACTACAGTGAATGCCCTTGATTTTGGGTGAATCCGCTGTTGTCTTATGTTTTAATACTCATGCGCTTTTACCTACACTGCTGTGAAGTGAATTGTGTGCCTGGAAAATGGAATTCGAAATTCATTGTACATTTCATTTAGCTAGTCTTTTCCTAACACGTGTTAATTATGTTTCATATAGTAAATTTCATGCTTAGAATTGCTTCATTTAGTGCAAATTCTTAACCTACACTAGAATTCAAATATATCAAAATTTATTGGGAATTGTTGGAAATTATTCATTATATGATGTCAGTAATTCAAAATAGCTGTGTATAATCAAACGGTTTGCTTGAACATTCCTGCTTTTATATATACAATATATGTGTAGTATTGTCGGTGGACCTTATTGATTCTGCTGTTTGCTTTTTTTGGCTTGCTAAGCATCTCAGTGTTGATTTTTATGCTGTTATTGCAGGAGCAAATGAAACTGGAGAGGACACAGATTTTGTCACTTTTCATCAAGGTTATGAAAAAATTCCACAGATATATTAATGGCATTGCATCTAACGAGATTCAATCATCTATGCCGCGAATAAAAGAGGTAAGTTGCTAGAAAACCTGATTTCGTGTGCAAGAATTGAAGCTATGTAGCTAGGGAATGACTATCTAATAGCTGTGATCAAGCATCATGAATTGGATAATGTGTTTTAGATTCCAAATTTTGAAACAGAGGCTTCAATGTTCAATGGAATGCCAATTGCCAATTTTCTGTCTGGTTGTCGGCTTGGGTGCTTTGTTATGGTGGCATTAAAAAGAAAAGGGAAATAATGTTGTATACTTGAGAGGATTAAGTTGCTAAGGTTGCTTTCCTGTTAGCCTCCAAGACATGAAGGTTGATGTTTGTAATTAAATGGTGCAGAAGTAATATGGCATTTAAGCACAGATATTTACAGATATTTAGTAGGGAGACATTCAAAGGTACCTACTGCATGTTAAATTGTCCCTATATTTTGTTTTATATTATATCTGGTTCTGTGAGGAGTTCTGGTGCATTTTCATAATCATTACCTTCATCCTTATCCCCTAGTTAGAATGCAACAAGAAAAATAAATTGAACCCGAGTTAAGTAGGAAATGCTCAGTAATTCAAACATCCAAGGCAATAACGTATACCCTGCAGTCACTCATTAATAAGTTTGGGCTTTCTTGCTACCTCTCCTTAAGGAACATTAGGGGGATGGATATGTTTCATCGCATTTTTACCATTGAAGATTTGTTAAATTAGTTGTTTTTTAATAATTCAGAGAGTGCTGGAGCCACATAGTATCTCGGTGGATGAAGATCTCAATGAAGCAGCAAAGCAAGTTGAGGTAAGGTTTATGCGTTTAATGCCTTATCTTCTGTTTCAGTGTTGAACCTTCTGTATATCTGACAATGCTCAAATGACTAGGCTGGAATGAAAACCGAAACAGACGGCTTGTTGAATCCTGACTTTCTTCAGCAGTATGCCATTGTTGACAAAGAATCCGAGTTTGAGAGTGCTTTGCTAAGTGGTGGAAAGATAGCCTCTGGGGGTGTTATTAGTGTCAAATCTAGTGGAAATAAAGGTGAGAAACATGGAAAGCATCAGGAGAACAAGATTGGGAAAAAGAGAAACAAAGAACATCATGGCTCCAAATCCAACAAAAAGAGTAAATCATAGATCCTAAACTCACAAGCTTCCTCCTCCAAAGCTTGCAGAGGTGTTAGCTTAAATGTTTTGTAGGGCAATAATATATTTTGTGTAATGTTACTGTTAATTAGCTATCAGTATACAACTTGGTTATTCTTAAAATTTTAGCTATCAGTATAGAACTTGAGCGCATACAGCAGGATATCTGCAAGTTCTTCGACCATGTTGAAAAGCGGATATCTGCAATTTTTGTAAGGTGTCGACATCGCTATATTTGGTTTAGAGTGTTAAGTTTTGGCAGTCGTTTCTTAATTGAGTGTATTTGATTTTGTTCGTTTGGATTTGGCTTGCCTAGAATAAAACAGCTTTTGCAGTAGAAAAATAGCTTTTAGATTTTGTTCGTTTGGATTTGGCTTGCTCGGAATAAATAGCTTTTGCGGTAAAAAAACGTGTTTATTTACCTTCCAAAATTGAAAGAAACAGTCTCTTAGCTTTTAAAATGTCTCAAACGACCCCCGAAGCTTTACTTTTCTTCCATCGCACTTTTTTTTTGACAGCTGTGGTTGATGCCTTTTTTACCACCGAAGTATATAATATATTTTAAAATCTGGGAAATGACGCGGTCAAATTGGAGTTCAGATTTTCTGTCCAATTTTATGGTGTCCAATTCTGTCCAGTGAATCTCAGTCATTTATTTATGTGGGTCTCACATGGGACCCACATAAATAAACGTAGGACCTGCATAAATAGATGGTTGAGATTCACTGGACAAAATAGGACACCATAAAATTGGACAGAAGATCTGGTCTCGTCAAATTGAGGCAAGCTATATTTGTAGACTTGTCATCAATGCTTTAAAATAGTTCTTGATATCAAGAAATTAAAGTGGTTTTGTACACGTCTGTAGCGTGTTCTGTTATATCTATTGGATATGTTAACGTGCTCAAGATCATTCAAAAGGGCTCCAAGTCCAAACTCAGACCCCTCTTCTAAGTTGTCTTATTGGCTAAATCTACTCTTAAGGTCATAATGATTTTGTATTTAGTAGTTGCCGTAGGTTAGTTTTTGTTAGCCCTTTTCTCTTTCGCATAATGTTACAATTTATAGATGTATGTGTAAAGATGCTATGGAGAGCCGACTAGCTTAGGTGGCAATAGTATTTTTATTGGACATAATCTAACAATATCAATTTATAAAAAAAAACTGATATATAAGTTCATTAGAATCTAATATAAAATTTCTAAATAGAACATAAAAACTAAATATCTATATTAATATTTAGTTGTTAATATTAAAATAGATATAATTTAATTACTCATAATAACTAATTAATTCTTATTTTAATATCTTATAGAATATTTAAGTAAATAAGTAAAACAATTTAAAATATCGTTTTAAACTAATATTTAATTATTATTATAGTAATAATTAAAATAGTTTAATTACTTTTGATAAAATATTTAAATATTATATATTTAATCACATTTCAAATTTAAATTTATCTGTTAAATAACTTATCAAAATTTAGAATATTATTTTTATTTTCAATGTTAAATTGATTATAAAATAAATAAAATAACTAAATTGGTAATTAATAATTAATATTAAATGATCAAATAGGATATATTAGCTAACAATAAAATCTCATCAGAAAACTAAAACAAATATATCTTTTAGTTTGTATATGTTATGAACTTAGTTAAATATATCTTTTATTAAATCTAAAAACAAAAAACGATAATAAAATAAAAAGTCCTTAATTTTTTAAATTTAATATATATTCATAAAATTTTGAGTTAGTATAAATAATATTTTATCTCTAAAAAGTAAATTGGTGTTTTCTTGAATAAGAAATGTATATTATTATTATGATACAAATTAGAAGTAGGAGCCGAGCCGGAGGGTTGAATGTTGTAGAATGCTATTGCAAAACAAATGAAAAGGAAGGTTGATGTCGGTGGAAATTCATGAAAATGAAGGCCTCAATTCAAAGACAGACAAATACATACATAGTTTAAGGTTTACATGAAATTCTTTTCTTTTCTTTAATTGTTTTATAACCCAAAGTCTCCCAAAACATTCTTAATCTCTGTCTCTCAAACAGGAACGAAAAGGAAAGAAGAAAAGTTGATCTATCAGTCTCAGATTCACAGCTCCTAAAAGCACTTTCTGAAAACCAAAAAGCCAAATTCCAGCTACTCGCTTTTCAGCTTCCCATTTTCTCTTCTGCCCAAGTCCATACAACAAGCGATTTGCTGCTGATTCCACTTTTTCAGGTTCTGTCTATCTCTCTTTAGCTATGGTGTACGTGTATGCACGTATTTTTATTGGTTCTTTTCTTCATTTATACCGCTTTTGTTTGGTGGAAGTCTGTACCTTCAAGGAAGAGAGTTTGTCTGTTTGTATTCAGAGAGTTTGGTTGACTGGTTCCCTGAAGTGGGTTGACTTTTGGTGGAAATTCGCTGCTAAGGTGATTTTCAACTTGGTTTATAGTCGTGTTTTGTAAGTTGGAACTTGGAGATCATAGCGAAATAGAAAGTGGGTTTTGTTGGGTTTGTAGATTTGTGTACAGAAATGGACAAGTTTTATGCTTGTGAGATGGGAGTTGTCCACTTGTGGTTTATTTTTGTGAAAAGGGAACTGGTGATGTGACCTGTAACATTCTTTGTTTGGTGCTGTTTTTTTTCTTGGGGGTTAATTTGATGGTTTTTGGACAATTTTTTGTATTTTGATTTGACTTCTTTTGGTCGCAGGTCTATTGGATTAGTTCTGTATGTTGGTTTCTGGAAGGATCGTTGCTTTGTTGTCAATAATGTGTTGTTTGACTTGAGAAGGGGGTTTCCTTGTGAAGTTCGATGGAGTGATTCAACTGGAGGGTATTGAACAGCAGTTGGAGAATTTTGGCGTCAAATTCCTAGTAGTGAAATGGGTTGTGAGTGCTCGAAGCTGTCTTCATGTTGTTGGGATCCTCAATATAACGGAGCAGCTCCTGAGGTAGTTAATGAGGGTAAGTGAAATGCATGATTTGTTTTTCCTTGGTTAGTGCATCTATGTTGTTGTGACAATTGAAATGACTTCTCTTTATAGAAAATGAGGATAAGAGTGAACTTGATGATTTGCCTACATTCCGTGAATACTCAATTGAGACACTCAGGATGGCTACCTCAGGCTTTGCTGTCGAGAATATAGTCTCTGAACATGGAGAAAAAGCTCCGAATGTGGTTTATAAGGGGAAGCTTGAGAATCAAAGGAGGATTGCTGTGAAACGCTTTAATAGATCAGCTTGGCCTGATGCAAGGCAGTTTCTGGTTAGCAGTGAAGCACACTATTTGCCTTATCATTTAACTTAATGAATTTAGTTTCCATCATGGTAATCTTTCTATCAACCTTTACTATATTACATAATCTGAGCTATCTTCTACATCCTAGGAAGAAGCAAGAGTTGTCGGACAGCTGCGGAACCAACGGTTGTCAAATTTACTTGGTTGTTGCTGTGAAGGGGACGATAGATTACTTGTTGCAGAATTTATGCCCAATGACACATTAGCAAAACACTTATTTCATTGTATGTTCATTTACTTACTCGAGCTCTAATGTTGTTTTTTCTTTACAACTTGTGAATTTCATGATTAGGACGATAACCGAAAAATTGTCAAGTTCCAGTAGTTCATTTTCCTGTTCAGTATGCAATTACATCTACTAAGTATTAATTCTATTGAAATTATGCATTCTCCAATTCCACTACATGGCAGATTATGTAGTGAATGCAGCATGTAATTTTTAGGTTAAGATTCCCTGGAGTTAGGCAGTAATTGTATTGTGATTGATACATGGGTACATCATTTCTGTAGTCTATATTTGTAGTTTCCTCTCATGTCTCCTTTTTGGTCTATTGACTTCAACAGGGGAAGCACAACCGATGAAATGGGCAATGCGGCTTAGAGTGGCCCTGCATCTTGCACAGGCCCTAGAATATTGTACCAGCAAAGGGCGTGCATTGTACCATGATCTAAATGCGTATAGGATTGTTTTTGATGAAGTATGCAATGTTTTGACAAGATTTCTCACTTCTTTCTATAAATTGAATTTAGCATATAAAACTTCCATTGTTTATTTCCTAGGAGGGAAATCCCAGACTTTCTTGCTTTGGTCTGATGAAGAACAGTAGGGATGGAAAAAGTTACAGTACAAATTTGGCGTTTACGCCCCCTGAGTATCTGAGAACAGGTACTTATTTTGTGAAGCTTGTTAAATGTTTCTGACTAATCCGAATCATAATACTACAACAACAACATCTCTGTAGAAATTTTGCTGAGACGTCAAGTCTGGGGAGTTCCAGAAATTTGCAGCCTTCTAGTAACTAGTAGAGAGGCTGTTTTCGATAAAATCACAGGAAAAGGAGAATAATTCTGATCATTGTCCTCTTGTATTTCATTGGTTATTAGAGGTTTTATGCCTTTGTGAATCCTGAGTTAGAAAGTTGATAGTTTCAGCAGTAAGAATCAGCTTACTAATATGACATGTTTTCATGCAATATCGTTCTAAGTTTCATGTCATTATCCTCTCTATGTTATTTTATGTTTACATGTTCTTTTAAACTGTAGGCAGGGTAACTCCAGAAAGTGTAATTTATAGCTTTGGGACCCTTTTACTTGACCTGCTCAGTGGAAAACACATTCCTCCTAGCCATGTAAGTCTTCAGCTTGGAGGGTTATTTTGAATCAATAATATCTAAGCTTGTGATTTTGTTTTTGTTCAAAGTTGAATATTATCATAGTGAAGGAAAATTTGAAACCTGTAAACCATGATAAAAGGGAATGTGAGCTTCCTGTCACCATTGTTCCTCCATTTTCTTTTGTGATTTTATTGTATTTTCAGATAACTATGAAATAATGGCTGGTGATACTGTGGATTACCTTTTCTATTGTTCTCTTATAAACATATATGTTGCATGTTATTTAGATGGCCAAAAAAGTATAAAGGAAATATGCCCTCTGACTTTGCTTCATTTTGAAAATTTTGAATTTCCCCACAGGCCCACAGAGATATGGCCTAACAAACTCTTTTTAGCACTTAAATCGCTAAAAGAGTTACACAGGAATAAATTTTGACCGCAGTATGGCATCTAAATAGAACCTCTTATGCAAGTTATGTGTATGATAGTCCTGCTGATCTTGAACTTCTGTAGATAATTCCTAGGAACTGATTGTTATTGTTTGTTTCTAAGTACATAACCATTGTCAACTTCCTGCTACTTTTGCATGTTACATTAACTTAAATATGAGTTTCTGTATCTTATCATGTATTTGATCAGCTGTTAACTTGATGAAGTTACCATAATCTATTCTTTTGTGTAGTGCATGAGAGTAGTTTATGTTATGGGTTCTGTTGGCACTTTTAATATCTTACTTACTGAAACCTATTTTGAGAGATTTCCTTTTTCTTCCTCTCTTGGGTTTATAGTGGGCTGGTGGACACAAATAAATGTTTTGGTTTACAGTAATGTGACCGACCTTAACAGATAGGAAGAAAGGAAAGAGTCATGAGTTATTGAAATGTAATGGCAACTGAGAATTTACTATTCAGCATTTATGCATCTTAGATACAGAAGAACACTAATTCTCATTTCACAAAGATAATGATGGCATGAATTCCTTGAAGGTTCTCTGTCCTACAATTCTTTCTGATGGTTCGAACCAACTTCTGTTGTTCAACTGCTTTCTTTCTTTGTTTTCTTTTTCAGGCACTGGACTTAATACGTGACCGGAACATTCAAATGTTGACAGATTCATGCTTGGAAGGCCAATTTACAAATGATGATGGGACTGAGTTGGTGAGGTTAGCTTCTAGATGTTTACAGTATGAACCCCGAGAGCGACCAAATCCAAAGTCCTTGGTTTCTGCTTTGATTCCTCTGCAAAAGGATACTGAGGTTTGTTATCAATGGCTTTGATACGAAGTCTGCCTCTTATTTTCGTTAAGGTCTTACTCAATTAGATCCTAGTAAACCTTAGTTTTAAGGCTCTTCTGCCAGTCACAGTTGTTTGTGTGACTTTGAGGTGCTCTTATCCAGTGATGGACATGAATTAACTAATTATTTTTGCAGGTTCCTTCTCATGTATTGATGGGTATACCAGATGTTGCTGAAGCTGTACCTCTGTCGCCAATTGGTGAAGCTTGCTTCAGAATGGATTTGACTGCTATCCATGAGATATTGGAAAAGATTGGATACAAAGATGATGAGGGTGCAGCTACTGAGGTTTGTATATGATATTTCAGTTAGTTGTTTTACATGTCCTGAATTTCCTGGATTCAACATTGTAAGTTGGTATCTGCTGCCTGCATGGCATCAAGCATTCTAGCTAATAAACTTTTTAAATTGTATAATGATAGCATGAACTGCTTAATTTATTACTTCATTTATTGCCTTGATTTTGAGGGACTGCTTTATTCGTCCATATGCAAAAGCTTGTAAATTCTTTGGTTCCAGATGGGCAAATCATTCATAGGTTTTGTACTTTATATGATCCCCTAGGTTGTGTGATTTTTGTTACTGCTTCCTTGCTTATGGGCAACTTAATTTAAGAAATTGTGTTGTCGTCTGTTCTTGTCATTCACCCTGACATTGCATCTCCTCCATAGCCATTTCAGTAGCAAGAATGTGACTCTACTCACTCCTGTTTCCTCTGTATCAGCTCTCATTTCAGATGTGGACCAATCAGATGCAAGAAACGTTAAATTCAAAGAAGAAGGGAGATATTGCTTTTCGTCATAAAGATTTAAGGGTTGCCATTGAGTGCTACTCCCAGGTTTGATCGGCATCCATATTTCTGATTTGGATAAGTTATTCATGTGTGGGGAAGCAAAGTTTGGGTAAGAATGTGATCTGAAGTCTATCTGAAATTGAGCTTAGTGTCAAAATTCAAAAGGTTTTCCAAATCTCTATGTCAAACACCCTTTTCAGTGGATTACCAAATTTCTGCCCCACTTGAAAGATCTGATTGTTAAATTTTTGGAATGTTCCAAGTTCAGCTTACAATTGATTTATATTTGCAGTTCATAGATGTTGGAACAATGGTATCTCCAACTGTTTTTGCTCGCCGAAGTCTCTCTTACATCATGAGTGACATGCCACAAGAAGCGCTAAATGATGCACTACAAGCACAAGCCATATCACCACTCTGGGACATTGCATCTTATTTGCAAGCTGTATCTCTTTTTGCATTAGGAAGGGAGAGCGAGGCACAAGCAGCTTTAAAAGAGGGATCGACCCTGGAAAGTAAAAGGAGTACCAATTTGTGATAATTGATGGATGAACTTCAAAATAATTGTTTTCTTGGGCACCTTTCCCTCCAGATGTGACTTGCATCGCCAAACTGAGCTTAATTTTCAGGCAGGATCCAAGATTTCTTGAGCACAGGGAATGAGCTGCAATGATCAATCTGCATGATGAGTCGGTAATCTTAAAAAATTCGTTCATAACATTGTGGGATGATTGTCGTCACTCTGCTTTATTGGACAACTTGTGTGCGCATACAAACATTCTTTCTTTACTTCGCTTTGCTGATCTTTCAAATACAACCACATTTGTGGGAATAATTAAGACACTCTTTGGACGAATTAAATGTTTGTAGAGGGGTTCCAACTGCTGTTAAAAATTTGATTGTAGAGGGTGAAATAGTCTTATGCGAGCCTTGTAATTTAATGTACTCTGTCCTATTGGTTGCGGCTGCTGCAGCTTTAGGTGGAGTTCCTTTTCTATGCTGCTTTTGTGGTTCTTTAATCAAACACAATTTCTTTCCAGAAGAAGGAAAGTTTTGACTGAACTTGTGATCATGAATGAAGCATTTAGTACACTACAAGATCCTGCAGTTGTATAAGCAGCTTTTATTAACCCCTGTAGTAATTGAATCCAATGACCTGCTGTTAATGCAGAAAAGTTGAGATTTCCTTGCTAGGTCGGCCAGGAAAACTGGGAGATTGAGCTTGGAAGTGAAAATGCTAAGTCACTGTGGCAAAATTGGAATTGAAACCAAATAATATGGCGGCTTAGCTTGTCAAGCAGAAATGTCTCCACAATCAAAACGCTTTTTTAAGGATAATAAAGGCATGTAAATTTGGTTATGTAAACTAAGTATGCAACTGCAATCGTTCTCAGATGCATTTATATATCAAAATTTCACAGCTTCACAACAATTGCTTTGCAGGATGACCAAAGCAGCAACATACATACCATAAAACATAGGCCTTATTGTTGATCATCATCAAACAGCATGCAAACATGAATCTGTAAATATATTAGGCTCCAATGAAATAAAAACCAGGCAAGGAGAAGAAAAATATAAAGATATGTTCACATAAATCTTCTCAGTTCTGCACAGCTTCCTCATTTTCGTACTCCTCAGTATCAGCAACAGCATCTTGGTATTGTTGGTACTCTGAAACCAAGTCATTCATGTTACTTTCTGCCTCTGTAAACTCCATTTCATCCATCCCTTCACCTGTATACCAATGCAAAAACGCCTTCCTCCTGAACATCACCGTGAATTGCTCTGATACCCTTCTAAACATTTCTTGGATGGATGTAGAATTTCCCATGAACGTTGATGACATCGATAACCCTGTTGGTGGTATGTCACACACACTTGACTTGACGTTATTAGGAATCCACTCCACAAAATAGGAGGAATTCTTGTTCTGTACATTTATCATCTGCTCATCAACTTCCTTGGTGCTCATCTTGCCCCTGAACATGGCTGAGGCCGTCAAGTACCTGCCATGTCGTGGGTCGGCTGCACACATCATGTTCTTAGCATCCCACATTTGTTGAGTGAGTTCAGGGATTGTTAGAGCACGGTATTGTTGGGAGCCACGTGAGGTCAATGGCGCAAAACCAACCATGAAGAAGTGGAGACGTGGGAAGGGGATTAAATTCACAGCTAACTTCCGGAGGTCGGAGTTGAGCTGTCCGGGGAAGCGGAGGCAACAGGTGACTCCACTCATGGTTGTTGAGATCAAATGGTTAAGGTCACCAACTACAGTAAAATCAATACATGCACAAAGAAACATTAGACATAAAAATGGCTTATATTAATTATAAATGACACGACATCTGGACATCTCCTCTTGTCTAGTGTTGAAACATTTGAAGGTAGTTTGTACGTGTACTTACAACTTGGATTGGTGAGCTTTAGAGTCCTAAAACAGATGTCATATAGAGCCTCGTTGTCAAGAACCATGCACTCATCAGCATTTTCAACAAGCTGGTGCACAGACAGAGTGGCATTGTAGGGTTCAACAACTGTATCAGAAACCTTAGGAGAAGGAAACACCGAGAATGTTAGCATCATCCTATCGGGATACTCTTCCCTGATTTTTGATATCAGCAGAGTCCCCATTCCTGACCCTGTTCCACCTCCCAGTGAATGGCATATCTGGAAGCCTGAAAAGACCATAAGAAAAATAATCTAACCATTTGTAATACCATGAAACGATAAAACACAGATCAACGAATGGACTATAGACCTTGCAAGCAATCACAATTTTCAGCCTCTTTGCGGACAACATCAAGAACAGAGTCGATCAATTCAGCTCCTTCAGTATAATGGCCCTTAGCCCAGTTATTCCCAGCTCCATTTTGCCCAAACACAAAATTGTCAGGCCTAAATATCTTCCCATAAGGACCAGTCCTCAAGCTGTCCATTGTCCCTGGCTCAAGGTCCATTAGAACAGCCCGTGGCACATAACGTCCACCGCTAGCCTCATTGTAGTAAACATTAACCCTCTCAAGTTGGACACGAGAGTGTCCAGTGTAGTTCCCAGCAGCATCAATTCCATGCTCGTCACATACAACCTCCCAAAACTTGCTACCAATTTGGTTGCCACATTGACCGGCTTGGATATGGAGAATTTCTCTCATTCTGATGTGGGATAAAAACTTGCTAAAATGGTATCTGGAGCAAGAGTTGATCGATCAAGTAAGCTATACAGAAAAATGCGAAGGACTAGAGAGATGAGGCACTGAAGAAAAATGGTAGTGGCCTTAGTCCTTTTTGTAGGAGTAAGATATAACAGGATATTTTATGCGAATATGATGTGTCTTTTTAAGGAGGGAGTAATGTCAAAGTCGAAGAGAAGTATGTGAGCTGGATTTCAAAGAAGACAATCTCAGCTTCTCTGGCCTCGATCAGTCCTAATATACCAACCCCAACCTCTAACATGATTCTCCATCTGTCAATTTTAGATTTCCAGGATTGCCAATTATGTTTTGTGATCGTTTGCTTCTATATGAATCCTTAATCATCCTCCATTTTAGACTTGCCTCACTCAAGATGAGAATTTTTATTAGATTACATGCTTAATTTGGACACTACTAAATTACATGGATCATGCTAATCAAATATGACTTAACCACTTTTATCACCAAGGGCAGCTTAAATAAATAATGAGTAACAAATAAATAGATAGAAGAAATAATACCACTTTTATCACCAAGGGCAGCTTAAATAAATAATGAGTAACAAATAAATAGATAGAAGAAATAATTTTTAAAATTTTTTTGGTTTTTGTTCAGAATTATGAAATTTTATAATTTACCTAAAAAAAAGGAAATCTGATAGAAATAGATATATAGTTGTGTAAGTGAAAATCATTGTGTAGATGAGGGCTGTCCTCTGGTCGTGGATGGAAGACAAGGTGGTTAGACCTAAAAAATGTGAATAATTGGATGCATTTGTGGTGCATGGATCAAATTAGGTGCCCAATTAGTGATATATAATGAGGAGTAAGATTCAATTATTGGTGTTGGTGGCCCATGAAATTTAAATGTCAGCCTGTCTCTTGTTAAATAAGTGTTATTTTAGGCCCTCCTCGCACCATCCCCACAGGGACTAGTTGGCTACTTGATCTCTGTCTCTTTCACGATCTTAGAAAATTTCAATTTCGCTCAACTACAAAACACCATTTCTTTTTTCCAATCCGACAATGCCCTTTTCAGAAACTAAATCTATCCCACCATTAAACCCTTCTATTTCACAGTTCCAAGGGAAAGGTATAACTCTTCAGTAACCTAAACACACAAATGGCATGTTGGACATAGACATCATAACTGAAATTGCATGCTAAACATAACTCGTCAAGGATACATTCTCTTGGCTACTATCTCTCCAGGATTCTGCTTTATATAAAAACATATTTTCCTTCACTTGACAGACAGAAAAGGTGACTGCAGAAGGTGAGATGATATCTGCTTCTGCAAAGATTGTTGTTAGAATGTCATTTTCATGTCATTCAAGACCTACTTGAGAGAGAGACGATTATAGAAATGGTGAGTGCCCATCACAATCTCGACCCATTACGTTATACTGTTCACTCCACAGCAACTCACAACACGAATGGACTATACACAAAAGCAAGCGTATCTCTACAGATTGATGCAATGGCACTCATTTCACCTCAGTTTTGTCCTCCTCTCTTATTTTCCGCGTTTATTTTTAGCCTTCATGGGAAAGCATCAAATAATGGGAAAAAGTAGGATTTAGATAAAATCTGTAGCAGATAAGACGACGCAAACATGGAAAAAAAAAAGAAAACATGGCAGTTGTTGGCAGCAACATGGGCAAGTCATGTACAACAAGGTGGAAAGGTGACAAAATGAAGGCCAAGTGTTACGCGAAAACAAATAACTATAACTCATATGAACCAAGAACTTACGAAGATCACTTTGATGGATGCCAAACTGAAGTCATATAATCATCTATGTATATAAATATATAAAGGGCAAAAATTCAATTTTTATATTTTGTCAAATATGATCGTAATTAACTAAATAATACATACATATTCTTAATTTTAATTAAATTTAAAAAATTAATTATTATTTAATTAGCAATAATTATTAAACGATCATACGGTACTGTTTATTATGGTAATTCTTTTTACCGTTCCAAATTCATAATTGGCAATTGTACTTCATTATATAATAGTTATCCAAAGTTACATCAATTTTTTTAATAGTTTTTATCAATTGTATTGAAATTTGACCTCCTTTAAAAATTTCAGAATTAATTTTTTTTTTCTGTAAACACTTCAAAATTAGTAGTTGTATCATTAATTAATAAACCTGATAATTTTTTCTAGACACTTGATGCTTTAGGCAGACGATCATTGCAAGGGAATAATTAAGACTTAAAATATCGTATAAGTGGTAAAAAAGAATGATTTATTAATTTTTCATATTTATAAATCATTATTTATATTAAAATATATTAATATTAAGTATTTTATTAAAATTTATAAATATATTTATTAGTTTAATATAATATTAAACTAATTATTTTTATTTAATAATATAATAATAAATTTAATATGATATTAAATTAAGCCTTTTATTAAAATATTAATTTTATTATATATTAATATTAATAAATACTATGATTAATTGCCAATTTGATTTGTAGTTTACTTCTATATGTAATTAATAATTATTGGATTTGTTTTTATTTATTTAAAGAATTATTTGTATCATATTTACATGTATTAATGTATATTAAATAGTATAATAATATCCAATATTTAATGTTATTTCATTTACTAATAATTAATGGATATTACCTATCTTATTTTTAATAATTAATAATATCTCTCATAATTATTTTTACTGAAATATGGTAAATAAACATATTACTAAAATTAACAATAGAATTTAATATTATATATTAAAATTTATTAACACCTTTTGATATAAGTAATGAAATATAAATATGATAAAATAATATTTTTCAAAATATTTCATTCACTAATAGTGAAAAAAGCAATTTATTTA
>JANIJH010000224.1:56697509-56712321 GCA_024520975.1 Erythroxylum areolatum | reverse complement strand
CATAGGAGCTTTTGTGTGGGTATAACAAGTAGAAGAAACCATCGAAGAAGAAGGAGGAAGGAAGGCTACGGATGAGATAAGAAATTTTCTATCTAAAATCACCTATCACCTTTAACCCTTTACCATGTAAAGTATCGCAAATGGCTAAATGAAAGACCAAAATGTGGTCTTTCATTTAACACTTTCGTGGCCTATACATGTGGTGGGGCAAGTGACACATGTCACTTGCCACATGTCAATCTCTTATGCTTCCAATTGGTCCACTTTAGTAACTAGTCCATTTGGTCTCTATTTTCTACTCTAAATTTTCCTCAAATTCCAATGGCTCGAATTAATAAATCCAAACATCATGTATTTAATTTTCTAGTACCATTGGACAGTACTTTTTACTACCGATAACCAGTCAGTCTGCCACATGGTAGTTTTCCTAATCCAAAAAAATAACCCGAAAATTTTCAAAAAAAATTCTAAAATTCTCTCAAAATTCAAAACACACAAAAACCCCCTCCAATTTACTTTTCAAGCACAAAAATCATATCTTTCACAAAAATCACATTTATGACAATATACCGAAAAAATGTCATGAATGCATGTACAATCATTTACATGTGCAAAAATCACTATTTACATGTATGTGTATGCATGAACATACTAAGACAATTCTAAACACTCATAACCCGTTCTAAATTACTATTTTACCCTTCCCATCAGTGATGGGATGTGACATTCTAGTACATAACCTATAATAATAATGCACTACGTTCAATCACAACATTCACTTAACATGGCATCATCATTCTTTATTTTCTTACAAGACATCATAATGAAAAACACTATATTTTAAAAACCCAAATTTCTCGTTTCATTTCATAAAACCAAATATTTACATTGATAGTTTTCAATATCATCCAAATATGAACATCATCATATCCTAATCCAAAATACATTACATGAAAGAGGAAATACACAAAAGATCCATCAAATCTTCAAATCTCAATTGGCCGACCTTTGAGCCATTTCTTCTTTTTTCCCAAAAGTACAAGACTATACTTCTTGTAGCATTTCTTAGTGTTGGGCCCGAGTCTCGTTCCCAACCTTGAGGTTCAATTCAGGGCGGTCAGGTGAGAATGGTTCAAAAAAAATCGAAAACATTTGATTTGTAAGAAATTTCAGTATGGCAGCAGTCACAGGTTCGCCACAGCGAAACTATGGAGTTATCTCCATGGACGCTTCCGGAGAAGTGTGTTGTGGCAAAGTTTCAAATTCATTCCAAGCCTCTATGGTGAAAGCCTAGCTTCGTCATGGCAAAGATACAAAATTTAACACAAAATCACCCTTTTGGAAAGGTTCGTCGCGACAAACTCTGAGCCTCGCTGTGGCGAAACCTTCGGACACAACCCAAACAACCAACATCCAAGAACAAATCATACACATACTACCTTAATGCCAAAAACATTCGAGTCTATCACTAACAACAATTCACAATCTCAACAACGAAGTTAACTATGAACATACACCAAAGATCTTCTTCAAATCTTGATCTCATTACTAAATCAAAGAGTTTGAACAGCTTTAGTTACATATCAAAAGCCACATCATTGACTAAGTACAAAATACAAAAACACATTGAATGCTTATGTTGATATGCTTATAAAGCTATCCCAAAAGTTATGGTTACTAACTTAGTTACAATGTTACTATCTCTATCTCGGAGTTTTTGCCAAACTTGCAAGTATCACTGATTCTCTTGCTCTACACCTAAAGGGAGAAAAGTAGTGGGTTGAGCTACATAGCTCAATGGCTAATATATTTATAGTTAGTGATAATGAGTCATGCATTGAACATATATATATCTCATTTGTCTAATAATCAAATTCTCAACAGTTCTATCTCAAAGACTCATAGTTCAAGATATTATCACACAAAGCTTATCATGTAACACATAATCATCAACTTAACATTTCATTGTGTGCAATGTTGAACAAATCAAAATATAATGCACAAACAAATGGCTCGAGGGCCCCATGGAACGAAATAGAGAAACTGAAGTTTACACCGTGAACAAAATGAGTCCGATTCTTAGGATCTCGTATGCTATAAGCGAGCAGTCGGGAGAAGGCTTTAGTCACCGTGCACGTGACGAGTGAAATGGTTCCTCTCTTGCCTAATCATAAGCAATTTCTCATGCTCAAATCTATTTCATCATAGAATCATATTTTCATGGTTCTTATGCTTTTTTCCTCTTTTGATCCATACAAAATGTCATAACATCATTTAATGCATAATCATAGTAATAAATCATCATGCATTTCATAACAATCACAATAATTCAATTCAAGCAATTTAAGCACTCAAGCAAACAATAATTGACTCATTATCACTTAACCATAAACATATTACCCACCTAAATTTGCTTGAAATTCCAAATTCAAGATTGCCCTTCCTCTTCCTCTTGCCTTGGGTTTTCTTGGTTTCCTTCAATAAACCAAATTTTCATTCAATCAAACACATTTTTCATTCAATCCAATATACAAAAGAAAACCCTTAAGGTTTTGATAATCAAAAACAAAATTAAGCTTAATCTACCTATGGATTATCTAGGCTATAAAAACCAAAACCTAGTTGAAAATCTTTAAACATCCAACTAGGGTTTCTCTTCTTTCTTCCTACACAACTCATTCTCTCTCTAAGCCCTTTTCTAACCAAACAAGAAGAAAAGAAATGGAGTTTACCTTTACAAGATGATTTCCTCTTCTTTTTCTTCTTCTTTCTTCTTCTTTCCTAACTCTCCCACGATTTCTTCTTCTTTTCTCTTCTCTCATGTTTTTCTTCTTTCTCTCATCTCTTCCATGACATTCCTCTCTTCTATCTTCTTAATTCAAGACACATTTTCTTCTTGTTTACCCCTCATTTATCTTGTCCTTCCAATTATGCGCTTCTTTTGTCTTTTATGTCTCTAACTCCTTTAATCTATTCAATTTAATACCTTAACTATACTCTAATTAAATTCTAACATTCTCTATTTAATACATCTAACTTCTATTCTTGCTTGCTAATTTAATGGACTAAAGTCTAAGAAAAATGAATAATAAACAAATAAAAATTAAAGAAAAATTTGGGGTCCAACACTTAGTAGCTAAGGTCATCTCTCGATCCTGAAAAATCAACATTGCAATTTTGGTGAATTTTACAAACTCAATGAAGTAACCATCATCGATGGTTCACTCAATTCATGCAACATATCACACATATAACATATAATTCACATCTTTTCATTTTGCATAAATTATCATATATCACATTCTTATTTAAAGGTAAGACAATTTTGCATTTCAAACAATCAAACATACTTATTAAAATGTATATGAAATGCTCGTGTGACTCTTTTACAATTATTACGTTGTTGTGATCGAGTGCCTAAACTGTCCTATATCCATTGTGGATATTGAGCTCATTTATACTATCCCTTATCTGTTGGAGATCCAGGGCTCATTTTATATAGTGAGCCTTTGGCTCTTAATCACATTTGGAGCTTTAAGTTCGTTTTCGGTGGCTACTCAGGTCACAACTCTCATTATCTGATCATGCATTCATGTATGGAATGCATCTCGAATAATCATTCAATCATTTCAAGAACCATTTAGTTTGTCACATTCACATATATATAGCACTTCAATATCACTTTCATGCATCAAGTCTCGGACCTTCATTGTCTGACATAAACATAATCAAATCACTTTCATATCATCATTCAAAACATATTCTAAAGCAAACAATTAATTGCGTGAAACCATCTAGGTTACTCGCAGATTGCTCCTGAAGCTATTGCCTAGAAGTTCCAGCAACGTCTGTATGTTGACGTTCCAATTGCCCCTCTATATCAAGCAATATACTAGTATCACACCACAATTATAAGTGTTTGTTAATGCACATGTATGTATATGACATATGCACAATGCATGTTCATGACAATCCTAGGTATCAATCTATTATTCTTGTCATGTAAACATTCATATTTTCAAACTCACCTTATCATTTATACTTATGGTTTATACCTCAATAAAACCATTAAAATCGAAATTCATAACTCATTTCGTCAATTCAGATTGTTCCTGAAACATATCTTTGGGTATACTACACATGATTAATCTAACAATGAAAATGAAGTAATTTGGCAACACTTTCTTCTAGAAAAATGTTCCCCATTGTCTTAAGTTTCTAATGACACCAAGATCATTCAATTTGGTTTAGTATTTTAAAAGTTATACTCCAAATAATTTGGACTATTCTTAAACTGAAACAACATCATGTGCTCAACTTCAAGTTAGATTCTGGAATTCTAAAGACAGAATTAAAATTCGATTTCTTCAAAAAAATTGTATCCCTATGTCTTTAGTTTAATCTAAATCAAGAATTATTCTAGTTAGATAGCTACATATCAATATATCGCTAAAATACTGAAGCATGTTTAATGAAAATACTCCATACATCAATTTTCTATAATTGTTCATCATTTTCGTCCCAATTTTTTCGCTCAATCTCTCCCAAATCAATTCAGAAGATCAGAATTTTTTTGTACATTCCCCATTTTCATTTCACCATTTCAACTCCTATTTAGCTTAACACATTCTTAAACAAACTAAAAACCATAATTAACACTAAATATCTACCCCATTTTGGACTTCCATTTAACCCAAATCATCCACAAAAAAGCCAAAATCCCATAATAAAACTCAAACATTAAAACAAAAAGATTCGAAAGAGAATAAAAGTGAACAAAATTGACTTGCAAGCTCACAAAGTCAAGTAAAAAGATGAGATGTGATGGATGTAAGTGTATGGCTGTGTGAAAGTATGTATGCATAGGTAAAGAAATTTTCAAAGCTGTGCAGGAAAGTTGGACCAGACAAAGCTAGGAGTTGGCCGCGGCGAAAGTTTCCCGAGAGGAATCCTTGTAAAATCTTGCAAGTTGACCACAACGAAACAAGGAGTTGGCCATGGTGAGCTTTCATAGAAGCATGATCATTGAACATATTACTACTACATTTTCTAGCACTCATCTTCCAATTTTCTAGATTTACACCTAACACAACTTGTATAAAGATAACTTTTCCTACTTCAGTACTCTTCATTCTCAACTCAATATCATTCACAAACCAATTCATGATCTATATTTGATCATGATCTATATTTGATCATTAACTCAAAATAGAACATGTGCACATACCATTCATTATCAATTTTCTGCACTCATCCTAACACTATTATGATAATCATTCTACGTCAAAAACATATCTATAACAATATATGAATTATTACTCATCATACATATCCAAAAATAAGACATTTACTTAAAGTTTTTATCACTCATGCTCATTATACATAAAACACCATTTTATATCATTTAACCTCTAACTATAGTCGTAAATCCTTCATTTAACATTACCCATGAAGATTAAGAAGCTACTTACTTGATTTAGCTCCAAATATTCAAAAATAACACTTAGCCCTAGCTCCCAAGCATCACACGATCTTCATCTTCTAAAGGTGGTAGAGATAGTTCTTAGTGACAAATAAAAGAGACAATAGAATGGAAGTAGAAATTGATAGATGAGAGGTTCAACATTGGTGGAGGTTTGAAGAATTACAATCAAGAAGAAGAAGAGAAGCCACGAAGGAGAAGAAGAAAATAAGAACAAAGCACCTAATGGTCATTTAAATTAAAAGCATCGTGAGAGACAAAACAAGGAGGGTCTTCAAAATTAAAAGAATAGTGATCTTAAGACATGGCTTGGCAAGTGACACCTGTCACGTGCCACATGTCCAATTCTTATAATTTAAACTAGGTTCTTTCATTTAAATAGTCCAATCAAATCCAATTTCTACTCCAATTGCCTCCCACATTTAATTGACACTTGTTAATAAATTTCAAAGTCATTCATCAAAATTTTCATTTCCATTTGATAATTAATTCTACTGTCATTTATCATTTGTCTTGCCACTTGACATTTTTCCTAGTCCAAAAATTACCCAAATTTTCTAAAATTCACAAAAAAATTCTAAATCACTAAATACACTATCCAAATCAATTTTCAACATATAAAAACTATAATTCTCAATATAATCACATTTATAAACAATTATACTTGGAATATGTCCATAAGTTCAAGATTCGCATGTATGTGCATATCATATAATGCATGAGCATGAAATATATTTTCTAATCTCTCATATTTATACTGTTCTAGCCTCAACGTGGGTAACGGGATGTTACAGATCATATCCGTCGGTCATTGTGTTAGTCACATCCTCGATCATGAAGAGCTGAAGACATGTGCATCGGTGACTAGGAACGAACTTCTCATCATAGTAAAAACATAAGCCCTTCTCATGTCATTCTCGAACCTCTTGTGGGGACAACCGCTTTGGTGTGGATGGAGACCCTCCTGTCTGTGGAGGTGGTCTTAACAAACTTGGATTTGGATTTAGAGGTTTCGGAGAAAAATTGGAATTTGAATGAGGTGGAATTGTTGACCTACATTGAGGATAAACTTTATCCTCTACAATCCTGGCAGCTTTGAAGGCAGCGACTAGGTTGTCAGGCTCCTTCAATTTGACGTCAGGTCAGATTTCTTCCTTGAGGCCTGCAATGAAGCTGTTGACCAGGAAAAACTCAAGCAATCCATCCACACATTAGGATAGACATTCGAAGGCCTTTTGGTATATAGCCACCGTGGTTCCTTGTTTGAGCCTTGATAAACTTTTAGTTGGATCTTCATAATTTTATAGCCCAAATTGAGTCATGATAGCTCGAGTCAGCTCAGCCCAAGATAAAGGCCTTCTAAACTTCATATACCACTGATACCATTGGAGTGCCAGTTCTTCCAAATGGAAAGAAGCTAAACGTACCTGCCTTTTGGGTGGAATATCTTGGTAGTTGAAATATTGTTCAGCACAGAATATCCACCCTTGTGGATCCTCGCCATCAAATTTTGTGAAGGAGAGTTTGATGGAAGTCCTAAAGGTATCGTTGCCATTATGGGACGATTCAACTACATTGAATGGATTTGCATTAGTCTGACATTGTGAAATGGTGTGGGTAGATCGGATGGCTTATATTTCAATCACAAGATTTTGAACCATCAAACTTAGGTTGTCATATTTGGAATTAACCTGGGTGAGGTCGACCTCTTGTCAAGTCGAGACAGCTTCTTGTCGAGCCATAAATTCAGACAACTCATTCTTGAAGTCATTGTTGGTTTTTGTTCGTGTCTCCATGGAATCGTTTGGCTCTGATACCAAAATGATACAAACAGACTTAGACAGTTGGTAGAGTTATCAAAAACAAAGAATTAGAGAACTTAAGAATAAGAGAGGAGAGAAGAGTTTGAGGTATAGAAGGCTTTCTTGTAATTGGTTGTTCCCTATTGCTTTCAACTTAAAAGATATTTATAACAAGGAAACAACTTGAATCCTAAGCAAACTACACAAATAACCCTAGTGGCCACAAAAACTAGAAAACACAAATGCATGAAAATAGGAAATAGCATGAAATAAGGAAACATCTCAACAACAACACGTTGGCTTTATTTGTCCTAGTCCATCGGCATAATGCCTTCTCAACAACCCTCAACTCCTAGCTCACGATGCCTGAAGACTGCAACTATTAAACTCGCCACAGCGTCTAGCCCTTTTGTCGATCAATACTCTAAGAGGATGCCATGCAAGTTAATCCATATAGGGATTTGGTTTTGTTTTAGCTTATCTAGGTTAGGGTTTAGTCACCATGGTTGTAAAAACAATAGTTGTTACGACAGGGGTCAGCCTCCATCATTATATTTTCATAAGGCAATTTGGAAAATTTAATAGAATCAGATTATCTTTCGTAAGAAGGGTTTCCAATGAACCTTTATTTTTCCAAAATTTCATAGCCCATTCATTTACCATTAGAAAGAGCAGACTCTTCTCATAGAAAAACCTAACCAAGGTAGTAAGCCAAGACTTTGCGCCGTCCTCCAGTATTTGAATATTTTTATCATCTACAACTGCAACAAGACTACTGAAGAGTTTCTGTTTCCTCTTCACAAACCACATATTTCAAACTTCCATGTCGGTTAACTAGTTTGGAAGAGTTTCCTTCTTGAGCATTTTCCTTCGATCAATTAGAGCTTACGTTCTATTAAGGGGAGACACGAAATTGCAAGAATAGGAAGGACAATAAGCTTTAGCCTACTTCCAAGAACGTTGTCCCCATTACATTGGTTAAGCTAAAACTTTTTTAGAGGACATTTTGAGAATCAGTTACTAAGAAAAGTCATTAAAAGTAATGGGCAAAATAGGAAAGCTCTTAAAAAGAGTAGAAGGCCCTTATAGAGATAAGTTTGATTTAAGGATAAGATTTTAAGGGGGAGCTGCGGGAGTAGACAGTGAGTGTTTTAGGGGAAGAAAAGGCTAGTAACAGATTGGGTAGAAAGATATGGTAACTTGGAAGCTAAAAGCCCCAGGTCGAAAGAAGGTTATGGAAATGATCTATGGTGAGGCTTCCATTGAGAAGAGAAAGTTTTCCACAGAGAGAAAACATGAAGCATATTATATAACTTCTAATTTTACCATATATTTACTTAGAAATAAATAATATTATTAAAAATATAATTTAAAACAAATCGAGCAATTAATAATTAAAATCATATGAAACCACAGTATTACTCCATATCTTAGATTCATATGGTATGATTAATCTCAAGTTCTTTTAAAAATTGAATCCAATCCAATTTTTATGTTTTGTATTGTATTGATTTGATTCAAATCGTACTGATAAAAGAAAGAAAAAATATTAAATATTGTACTAAATTCTAATATTAGACTATACTGATTTTTTTAATGGATACAGACTTATACTCAACGATACAACAAATATCAGTATAATATAAAATTGAAATAAAAAAATTAAGGACTAAAATGAAAAAGAAATGAAAGTTATGTCTACCTAGTTCCTTTTCTAACTCTCTCATCTTCAAATCACAAAACCATATTCCAAGCCCTAATTTTAATCTAACCGATCGCCATCTTCTTTGTCGTCACAAGTCGCCTTTACCTATTGTCGTCACCAACCTTACGTTCATAATCATTGATCTAGACAAATATTTTATCTAGACTTGAGTTAATTGCGATTCACTTTCGTCTTTAATTTTTCAATTTCTGTTATACGATTTTTCTCTAATCTTGTCATAAAAAATCTTAGTACCATAAATTCTAACTATCTAATTGTTATTGAGGATGCAAATGAGTATTTTGCATACAAGTAAGAAAAACAAGGTTAATTTATAGGTACAAATTAGTTATGAAAGAATGTTAGGAAAGAGGCGAGAAAGCAAGTGCGAGATGGGATGGAAATCAAGGACAATTCATTCCGTGCTCAGGGTTATGGGATATTATATAATATGGACCCTATAGCTTTACACAAGTTGACACATGTAAGTTGGACATCAGCTTGTGCCTATGTTATATTAGGGAATTCAATCATTATAACAGAACAACTCTATTTATTTCCCCTCGTAAGAGTTCGAGGCTTCGTCTTTAACATGGCTTCATAGTTTACATAATAACACCTCTCCCTTCTGGAAAATTATCCATAAGTTTGGCACCGATGGTCCATTTCTATAGCTCTTATAGGGTTTCCCACGTCACCTCCTCCTTCAAGTTTCTCGTCCACTAAACTAAAGCTTGAGTTAAGGGTTGGTTATGGCGCTTCACAATTCAGTAATTTAGGATGGCTTCATGTTTTTTATCCACATGGTAAATCATAATGGGCAACTCAGTATAAATGATCATTCCTTTTGTGACACACTTCTTTTCTTAAGAGACATGAAGTATAGGTTGGATGCCCGATCCTTCAAGTAACCCTAGGCTATATGCTATTACCTCGACCCCCTACACTATTGAATATAGACCATAGAACAAGGGATAGAGTTTTTGGTAACTCCTCCTTTATAGCAAATGCTAAGGGTAAGTTTGTAGCTTTAAGAATACCAGGTCTCCCACCTCAAATTCCTACTTGGTGCATTTATAATCTGCTTGCTATTTCATTCAATTCTAGGCCCTCCTAAAGTGAAACTTTGCATAAGCTAACAAGACTCCTTAGTCCCTTATAACCTGATCCACTGCTAAATTATTAGAGCCCCCTCTAAATAAGGCACGTGCATGGGGGGAGTATGCCCATACAGTAACTCAAATGGCATAAAGCAGGTGATTTCATAGATTATGGTATTATATCACCATTCTAACAAGGAAAACTACTCGACCAAATACGTTGGTACGTCGCTGCCGGAGCACCATAAGTAGGTTTCCACAGTAGGGTTAACCAACTTGATCTGTTTGCCAGTTTGCAAGTGATATGCAGTAAAAAAACTAAAGTCTAACCCCTTATAGCTTAAAAAACTACCTCTAGAACTTGGTCAAGAAAATGGTATCTCGATCACTCACAATTCGTTCAAGCATGTCATGTAATTCGAAGTTGTGTCTAGGAACAACTTGGCTACATCCAGCGTAGTCACTAGAAGTTTAACTGGGACAAAATGTCATATTTATTAAAGTGGTCAACTACCACCATTATGCATGTCTTTCCACATGATGGCTGTGAATCTCTCTATAAAATCCATGTTGATGCCCTTCTAACAACCATCGGGAATAGGGAACAGCTATAATTTCCCTAGATAATGCAAGCTTTTTTTGTTTATTTCTCTAACAGATGCCACTACTCTTAGCTTAGTTCCACGCATCTCTTACCATGCCTTCCTAACAAAAAATATAACGTAACCTCAGTCATCACTATCACTCCCAAATGGTCTCCTTGCAGATCATCATAGCTTAACGAAACTAATCTCTGCAAGTTTTCCTCAAACTCTGATGACAATGGCCTCCTCGCAGATCATCATAACTTAACGAAACTAATCTCTGCAAGTTTTCCTCAAACTTCGATGCCAATTCTCATTCTCTGTTATAACAAGTTTTCTCTCGACTTGTAATTTCCAGATTTCAGAATCCATTTCTCATCCTATTGAATAATGCCCCCAATTGTCTTATCATGTTTCCAATTATCTTGAATTTCTCCCCAGAGTTTATTATGAACTTAGGACACAAAGAGAGTGAGTGATTCAATGCTTATCAGTCTGGATCATGTGTTTGTAGCTTGCTTCTCCTTCCCAGTGTGGTATAGTACCTCAAAATCATATCCGAAAAGCTGCGAAATCTAGGTCTATAAAAAGAGGGTTGAAATCCTTTGCTCTAATAGAAATTTTAAACTTTGATGGTCCGTCTGCACTTAAAACCTTCCGTAGTAAAGGTATGATATTATTTCTTAATCTCCTTACTAATGGCCAGAACTATTTCTCGTATGTTGATAAGCCTCAATTTTTATCCACCAACATTTTAACCAGGGATGCAATAAGGTGTTTACCTTTTGTAAGACCGTTCTAATCGCTACTTGTATGCGTATTTTTTAAGGATAAAAGGCTTGAGAAGTCGACTAGGACCAAAACCAGGGTTAAGGCAAGGGCTTCCTTCAATTCCTTAAAGGCTTATTGCTACTTGTCTCCCCAAGCCCATTCACCTATTACGAAGGCCTTGAGTAAGCTGTTTAGAGGTCGCGCCAACTGCGTATAGTGTTAGCTGAAGGTTCTGTAGTATCCTATAAGCCTAAACAAAACCTTGAAGTTCTTTAAGGGATCTAGTTATAGGCTAGCTCCAAATCATCTATCAACACTACTTATTTAGAAATAAAATGTCCTAAATATTCTAGCTGCCAAGCCCAAAAGATACATTTGGCTCCATTCAAATATAATTGGTGAGTTCACAGAACCTGAGAGTTTCCCTCAAATGGAACACATGTTGATGAAAGCTATGACTATAAATTAGAATATTGTCAAAGAAGATGATTATGAACTTATTAAGGGTCAAAAAATCTCATTTGTCAATCGTTGGAAGGTGGAAGATGCGTTCGTTAGCCTAAATGGCATCATGAGGAACTCATGGTGCCTCTAGTGAGTTTTAAAGGTTGTCTTCTCTATATCTTCCTCACATATTCGTATCTGATGGAACCCAAACTTGAGATCTAATTTAAAGTACCAATTTAACTAGAGAAGCTCATCAAGCAATTCTTTGACCAACTAAATTGGGAACTTATCTTCCATTGTGTATTTGTTTAATTCAGGATAGTCAATGCATATTATTCAGAAGTTATCTTTCTTCTATACCAAGACTACCGAAGACACATATAGGCTCAGACTTTTACGAATGAGCCTTGTTGAAGAAGTTCCAATATAACCTTCCCAATCGCATCCTTCTGTTCTCCTGAGTTGTGGTAATGATGGAAGTTGATGGTGTTCATCCCTTCTTTGAGATTAATCTAGTGGTCTTAAGTTCACTTTTGAGGGAGCTATTGCAGTTCTTGGAACAAAAGTCTATAGTCCATAAATAGTGCCTTAAGTTCTTCTATCGAGGAATCTTGCTCTTCCAATTTCATCTGATGTAGTTGAAATTAAAATGGATAGGTTAATTGGATCATATACAATCCTCTGACACGTGCTATTTAATCATTCTCTCCAGGCCTTTTCCTGATAATAGTTTGGTATCCTGTTTTTGAAAATCACTAACACTCCAGCAATCTTTACTCAAATTCGACAAAAATACAAGAAAAATTGACGACAAAAGTGAATGTGTGATGGTGTCTGAAGAGGCTTCAAAGAGAGAAGGGGAGAAACATTCTCGAAGCATCTATCAGCTGAAGACTAATGCCTAAGTCACTAACATGTGGGGAGAAAAGACAAAACACATGTCTGAAGCAAAAGAACTCAAAACTTAGTCGTATTATACATGTCTGAAGCATAACTCAAAGCACAATCGTTTATAGCTTAAGTTTAATTACAACTAAAACAGATACAAAATGCAGACATATCATAGGGGAATAAGTGACTCACATGGAAGGCAAATGGAGGAGAGCTGATACAAACAAGCCACATTTGAAAGTCTTCATCTTCCTCAGCTATAAAAAGACAAGCAGAAGTATCAAACAAAAAACAACACATTTTACAGAAACTTCAATTCACTACTTTCGTTGTATTCAATCTTAGAGAGTGCAAAAAGAGAGTGAGAAAAGACTCAGAAAGTGCTAGAGTACACACCTGTGGGTACTAGGAGAGTTTAGAAGGACTCTTTGCAAGTGTAGAGGATACACTCATCTCTATATCGGTTTTCTCTTCTCCTTATTCTTCATATTAGTGAAAAATTCACCACTGAAAGTTGGAACCTTAGATGTAAATAGTGATACACTATCGAACCAAGTAAAAATCTTATCTTCTTACTTTTCTACATATTACATTCCTACAAAGTTAACAAAGTTTTATCAAGGTTTTTGTTTGAAAGGTAACAGTAAGCAACAATATCCCAACAAAAGTGGTATCAGAGCAATCAATACTTCCTGGGGCATTTCTTGGACTCTCCAAGCATCAAGAATCATCAAGAACAGTCAGTAAGTAAAAGTCTTTAAGATTCTTTACACTACAGTAATCATGGTAGGTAAGGAAATGGTTGTTTTTACTAGTAAAGAAGACTTTACTATCTGGAAACTCCAGATGCAAGCTCTTCTTGAATCATATGACTGTTATGGTGCTATAGAAGATCAGTATGACCTAGAAACTGATCCAATAAAGAAGATAAATATGCAAAGACTTGCACATTGCAAGTTAATGTTTCACTTATCACCAACAGTGATAAGAAAAGTACAGAATTGTAACACTACACAAAAGCTTTGGATCAAGCTTCATGAATTGTATGCTAAGAAGTGTCTTCCTAACAAGATGACACTTCTTCTGCTAACTACAAGATGAACACTTCTGTCTCCTTAGATGATAACCTAGACTATTTCTTTAAGCTAGTTCAAGATTTAAAAGCTACAGATGAGAAAATATCTGAGAAACATCAAGCTGTAGTAATCCTAAAGGCATTACCTTCTGAATTTAATGCATTCAAGAAGGTAATTAAGCATGCTAGTGGAGAATCTTACTGTAAAGAGGGTGTTAGATTCTCTAATGGAAGAAATAGTAGAAGTTAACACTTTTAAGAAAGTGGTTGAAGTGATGTTTGTAGAGAATAATAATGAGAAGAAATCTCATAAGAAAATTAGCAAGAAAGAAAAGTGGCAAAAGGGAAATGGGAAAGAAAAACATTCTAAGGAAGGTGATGAAAAGAAGAAAAAGGGAAAAGGAAGAAAATGCTTTTACTGTGATAAGGAGGGACATTTTGCAAGGGATTGTAGAAAGAAGAAGAGAGATAAGGCAGCTGAAAGTGGAGTTTCAAGAAATGTTGAAAAACCAGAAGATTCTAGTGGAGATGAAATTCTGGTTGTCACTGAGGATAGTGAGGACCTTAGTAGAGAGTGGAGTTTTGATTCAGGGTGCACTATACATGTCACTTTTCATAGGGACTGGTTCACTACATTTGAACCAGTCACTGCCAAGGTTAAAATGGCATATTCTGTGCAGCAAAAGATAAAGGGCATTATGTTAGGCTCCGAATTTTTTTTTCTTTTAATTGTTTTATTACTTTTGGAATTGAGTCTTTAAATTAGCAAATATGAATAGGGTATTGAATGTAGAAATTAAAAATTAAAAATGAAGAGTTAGAATTTAGTTAGCTTAAAGGAGTTGGTATATAGATTAAATGAAAAAGGGGTAGTATTGGGAGAACAAGACTAAGGAGGGGCATAATTGGAAGAAAAGGAGATAAAATTTTGTATTGAATTAGAAGAAGAAGGAGA
>JANIJH010000224.1:56679549-56693837 GCA_024520975.1 Erythroxylum areolatum | reverse complement strand
TTTTATGACTGAAATTATGTTTTGATCGAAATGTTTTCGTATCATGGGCCCAAATTGTTTACTGATTTACGCGCACTCGATTGTTTTCAAAAATAAAAATATCTTACTAAGTTTTTGAAACTGTTTGACTATTTTAGCATATCACCCTCGTGAGACACGGGCTCGGATATCACCATCGATATCGGGTTCGGGTCTTGCGGGAGTGGGATGCTACACAACCTCTGCAAATGATTAAAAGACTCCTCAGGAAATTTGGAGTGGTAAGAAACTAAAACTTACCCACCTCAGGACTTTCAGATGTGCAACCTATGTACATCAGAAAGAGGAAAAATTAGAGCCTAGAGCAATCAAGGGAGTTTTCCTAGGATATCCAGAAGGTGTAAAGGGTTATAAGATCTTACTACTCCAAAAGGGAGCCTATAAAACAATCATAAGCAGAGATGTCATCTTCAAGGAAGATGAATTCCCTCTACTGAACAAGAATTTCTCCAATTCTGACCTCCAAAGGGAAATTCAAGAGAATTTAGGATCACTGAACCAATCAGCCCCTTTTTATGTACCACCAGAACCTGAAGAAGGTAGGACTACACAATTTGAAAATGTGAAGTTTACAGAAGGTACTACACAATATGAAGAAAGGAGAGAAGAGACAGAAGGTGAGGGTGAAGGAGAAACTTCACACCCAACTTCTCCTTCACCCTCACCTTCGGATGATACTAAAGAAAACCTACAAGACTATCAACTCACAAGGGATAGACAACCAAGACTTAGAATCCCTAATAGAAGGTACAATGAACTAGATTTGGTTAAATTTGCATGATTCATGGCTGAAAACGTAGAAAATAAGGCTCCAAAAAATTATGATGAAGCCATAAGAAGCAAAGATGCGAAACAATGAAAAGAAGCTTGTGAGAAGGAATACTCTTCATTAATGAAGAATAAGACTTGGACTTTAGTCCCTAGACCTTATAAACCAAATTAATTGAGAACAAATGGTTGTTCAAATTAAAGGAAGAAGTAACAGAAGCAGAACCTAGAATTTACTAGGCTAGGCTTGTAGCTAAGGGATTTAGACAAAAGGAAGGAATAGACTACAAGGAGATATTCTCTCCTGTAGTCAAATTCAAGACAATAGGCTTATACTAGTCCTAGCAACACTATATGACTGAGAAATCTATCAAATGGATGTCAAGAGAGCTCTCCTGTATGGAAAGCTAGAGGAGACAATTTATTTGAAGCAACCAGTTAGATTTGAGGATAAAAATAAGCTAGACTATGTTTTCCTATTACAAAAATCCCTATATGAGCTCAAACAATCACCTAGACAATGGAACAAGAAGTTCCATAAGGTTGCTACAAGTATGAACTTCATCAGAAGTTCATATGATTACTACCTATACTATAAAGATCTAGGAATGACTAAAACAGTTTTTATGTTAGTTTATGTAGATGATCTTATCATTACAGGGAAGGACTTGAATAGAATTCAAGAAGTTAAGACTGATTTGTGCACTCACTTTGAAATGAAAGACCTACGAGAAGCTCAAAAGCTTATAGGAATGCAGATAATCAGACATAAGAGGGAAGCAAAACTTTGACTTGTTCAAAAGAATTACATTAGAAAAATCCTAGCTCAATTCAATATAGAACAAGCTAAACCTACTTCATTACCCTTAGGATCACACTTGCAGACGGTTTCTAACAAGTGTCCTAAGACTAAAGAAGAACAAAAGGCTATGGCTCACTATCCCCATAATGTAGGTGTTGGAAGTTTAATGTACCCTATGCTATGCACAACACCTGATCTAGCCTATACTATTAGTATCCTAAGTAAGTTTGTGGCCAATCTAGGTTTAGAACACTGGCAAGGGTTCAAGAATGTTCTCAAATACATATCTGAACAATGAACTATGGATTATGCTTCTCTAAAATAGAGCTAATCAAATGCAATTACCTATCTCTATATGGCTATGTGGATGCTGATTATTCAACAGATAAGGACTCAAGGAAGTCAATCTCAGCATATATTTTTAGACTATCAACAAACACAGTAAGTTGGAAATCACAACAACAATCAGTGGTAAGTTTATAAACTACAGAGGCAGAGTATTATGCAATCACAGAAGGAGTAAAGCAACTATCATGGCTATCAGGAATTTTAAAGGAAATTAACACACAAATCACAACACCAGTACTATATACAGACAGTCAAAGCGCATGGTACCTAAGTTGAGATCCAGTCCTCCATGAACGATCCAAACGCATAGATGTGCGATTGCACTTCGTCAGAGACCAAATTGCCAAGGGAACCTTCAATCTGGAGAAAATAAAAGGTGAGAAAAATCCTTCTAATTTCAGAACTAAAATACTAACATAAAAGAAAATTAATTTTTACAGGGAGTACTTATAGATCATAAAAGCCCCTTGATTCTAAAGACAAATTCAACAGATCTCATTGAAGAGGCGAAGATTAGGTTTTTGAGTTTTTCAAATCTCTCTAGGATTTTTTCATCTGAGCAAAGATTGATGGAGTAGGAGGGAAAGTGTGATGAAAATCACTAATACTCCAGTAATCTTCACTCAAATTTGACAAAAATACAAAAAAAATTGAAGACAGAAGTTAGTGTGAGATGATGTCTGAAGAGTCTTTGAAAAGAGAAGGGGGAGAAACATTCTCGAAGCATCTATCAACTGAAGACTAATGCCTAAGTCACTAACACGTGGGTACAAAAGACAAAACACATGTCTGAAACAAAAGAACTCAAAACTCAGTCGTATTATACATGTCTGAAGCATAACTGAAAGCACGGTCATTTACAACTTAAGTTTTAACACACTGTCATGTTAATTACAACTAAAGCAGATACAAAATGTAGCTGAGAAAGATACAAAACACAAACATATCAAAGGGGAATAAGTGACTCACGTGGAAGGCACATGGAGGAGAGCTGATACAAACAAGCCACATATGAAAGTCTTCATCTTCCTCGGCTATAAAAAGACAAGCAGAAACATCAGACAAAAAACAACACATTTTACAGAAACTTCAATTTACTACTTTCATTGTATTCAATCTTAAAGAGTGCAAAAAGAGAGTGAGAAAAGGCTCAGAGAGTGCTAGAACACACACCTGTGGGTACTAGGAGAGTTTGGAAGGGCCCTTTACAAGTGTAGAGGATACACTCATCTCTGTATCGATTTTCTCTTCTCCTTATTATTCATATTAGTGAAAAATTCACCACTGAAAGTGAGAACCTTGGATGTAGATAGTGATACACTATCGAACCAAGTAAAAATCTTGTCTTCTTACTTTTCTGCATATTACATTCCTGCAAAGTTAACAAAGCTTTATCAAGGTTTTTGCTTGAAAGATAATAGAAAGCAACAATATCCCAACATTTTCTCTTAACTCAACAACATCACTGCTCTTCCTTGTCAAGTAAATTTCATGGTTCATGTTTTAAAATTGCATAAAACATTTTCAAGCATCACTAACCAGTATACTCTAAGGATCACGCTGCAACTTCCTGAAGGAATCACCAATGCATTCGTTATGAGTGACACCCTATGCATAAACCATGCAAATCCTTATTACTTGTTATGACAACTTATTCTGAGTACCTCCTACTTTGATATGAATGTCCAGAATCTCTTCTAATCAGTTGAGAATTCTTTTGCCCACTGGTTTTTCTAAAAAAATATGTGTGCTTTGTTATCAATCATTATCTACAAGGGTCTTTAGGGGTGATAACCTATCTACCTGTAGACTTTATCGATTCCTCTGATACCTATCTACCTGTAGACTATATCGATTCCTCTTATCATCGCATAGAAAGATACATTAAGAGCTTCAGGTCCTCCCAACTTTTCTTCTTCTTCAGGAGTTCTCTTCTACATTTTCTGTCTCCTCTTCTCCTTTAAATACATAGAACTAGAATTGTTTCTTCCTACAACGATGGCTTAGAACTTATCTCTCATTACATCATAAGCAGAGTCCTTTAGCCCTTCGATTGTCAAATTCCTTACTGCTTGCAGTCTTTAAAGGGTGATGTGTCAGGCTGAGCAACTTCTTATCATAGCTACTTACAAAGTCGGTACTATTTCCCTCTCTATGTAGGCATTGGGACCTAAAGCTGGAGGGATCCAGCCTTGGAATTCTAACTATTGCTCGTTCTTATTTGAGAAATGATCCAGTTGTTTCCCATCACTAGTAGTAATGTCCCATAGATTGTCGAAACTGCTTCCTATTTCCTAGTGCATAAATATGCTTGTTGCAACGTGCAGGGTTTGAGGAGCTTTATAGTGACTTCCGATTTAGGCTTTAATCCTTTTAGGAAGAATTTGACGACGTATTCTTTAGGTAATACAAGCTTGTTGGATTACCTATTGAATATTGCGCAATACTTTTGTACCTACTGTTCCTGTCAAAGCTCTTTGAAGTCGCCTATTGGGTCTTCAAACACTTCTTGGTCAAATCTCTTTTCGATTGCTTCATTCAGTTCTTCCCAACTCTACTGGTCCTTGGAGGTTCATCTTCTAGTGACTAGCTCGTACTATTCTTGGGCCTCTCCTTCTAGGTGCATTGCAGCAATCCCTACCTTCTTTTCCATAAATGTGTAGTCTAACACAAGGAATTGTTCACTTTTGTATGCCCAATTTCTTATGCCAATTTCCTCAAATATTGGGAAATTTATCTTATTAAACCTCATCGGAGTAGTGTACAGTTCCGTCCCTTGGGGGACTCCTACTGGGGTGTGCCAAGGACTCCTTCCTATATGAACCTTGCTTCGTGACTCCTACCATTGTTCACATGAATTGGTGAAACATGTTTTTTAGTTCTCCAAGTTTCTTTTCATGCGTCTTCCATCCTACTTTGGTTTTGCACCAACAGTTTTTGGTTCCTCGCATAGTTTTCCAACAAAGGCTTCAAGTTTTGTTCAATTCTCTGAAACTCAACTGCCCGCATCTGTTCTACCATAATTAATCCCAAGGCTCAATCGCTCTGATCCCTAGTTGTTGCATGCAATTGAGGGAAACAAGTTTGATTGGTAGGTACGAATTAGTTATGGCATAATGTTAGGAAAGAGGAGGGGGAGTGTGAGGGGAGAAAGCAAGGACAATTCATTACGTGTCTAGGGTTGTCAAGTTGCTGCATAATATAAACCTTACGACCTTACAAGGTCGGACCTAGGCAAGGATAGCCAAGACACCCACCCAGAGCTCATCCTCATAAATAGTAAAATAAGGCTTATTTTTACTCTCACAAAAAATAAAAGGCTCATATTTTGCTTCTTTTTATTTTTTATAAGAGCCAAAATTTTGGTAAAAATAGGGGTCCTTTTTTTATATTGCCCAAGGCCTATAAAATAATAGGAACGAACCCTAATAGCTTCATAGTTTACGTAACCATGATGGTAGCAAGAAAGTAATAGATTATGCTTAGAGATTTCAGGCCAGTTTTCTTGGTTGTATTAGTTCATATCTAAGACGGATATCTCTGAGTATCATAGTTAACAGCCTCTCTTTTAAGGTCAAAAGTTCTTGGGAGAAAATCAAAATGACTTACTGAATTGGAAAGAACAGGATATCTTTTGACATAGCTGATGAGTAGCATATGTTGCTCAGGTTGGCTGTTTAAGCCATTGAACCGAATTGATTATCAACATTTGGCCTTGGAATTCTATTTGTTGACGGGGTTCTTTGGATTTATCTTTACATTGATGTACAAGAACCACGTTCGCGCCCAATTCATAAAATACTAGGATCTTCAAATTTCGTTGATTGATGAGGACTCTGGCTCTGGCTCTGACTCTGGCTCTAATTTCACAGGTGTAATCCACATTGATTGTCTTGATGTTCTTATGATAAAGTGTTGCATGGAAAAGAGAAATTATCTATAAGCTTGATGAATTTCTCAAGCAAAGATGGTAATTTTTCCAAACATGAAGATTGATACTTGGGGACTTCGCCGCAGTGGCAAAAACATTGGGCTCATAAAAAAGCAAAAAGCAGCATCGTCATCGTTATTCATGAAAATCGGGCGTCATCTCATCAAAAAAACAAAAGAACAAAGCTGATAATACGAATGGTACATTCCCAAAATTTTATTTATTACAAAATGTAAACAGTCAACAAAAAGCTAAACCAATTTGACACCAAATTTTTGGTGACCGCTGTGCACAAAAAGGGCACCCTTAAAAATAAACACTAGTAGAGTAGCTCCTCAAACACAGGATCTACAGATTGCCTCCACTTTCCATTGTACAACTCCAAGAGTTTCTCAGCTGGTGTCACTCCTGCCATGGGAATATCGACAATCACAACCACCGAACTTCAAATTAGAAAACTGAGGAAAATTTAATGCAGCAGTTGAATCCTGAATATTACAATGGTCATTGGACACTCTTTAACAACTATGCATGTACAAGTAGACATCAAAATATTTGAGAAAACCTATTCAGTAACATGCAAGTACAAGCAAATCTCCAATTTCGTTAGAGATAATGCTCTTTCCACTGCCTCTTCCTATGTAAACATTCTTTCTAAGTTCCTCCTGGGAGTAACGTAAACCCAGCTTCCAAAACAAGTCTTGTTCTTTTAGTCTGAAAACATAACTGTTCTAACCAAACACATCATAACAAAGGACAACCACACTAAATCAAGACTGACAGAATATGACACGAAAGGTCCAAAATCTGAAAAGCATATTGAGCAGGAAAATGATTGGAGATACACAAGATCATTGGCATCTCCTAACAAATAAAAACTTTGTTCATATCTTCGGATTTGCACCTTGCTTTAGTTAGGAAAGAAAATGGAAAAAACTCCAGAAGGGAAAATAAAAAAAGAATGCAAAGGCACATAATACATATGCAGTTACCTGTTCTAACAACCTCGGTTACCTCTTTTAAGAATCCCACTTCTTTGAAGCCTCTTCTTTCCAAGCCATCCTGCAACAAATAGGTGTATCTATGAGAACTATTTATATAAGCTGGATAAACCACAACATTCTAGAGGTTACCTTAGCCAATTTTACAACGTCTTCAGCACTGTCCCTAAGCATTCCATCGCGAAATGGTGTCATTAAACCCATTTTTGGAACCTACTAAAAATATGTTCTAATCACATCTCCCAATTTAAATTTACAGTGATAGGCAAAAAGAAACATATGTATGGCACCTCAGACTACTGACATATAATGTATTGCTATACATTTCAGGTTTTGGAATTTCACTCCAGACTATCATGAAGAGAGAAGAGACAAACTTCTCTTTCTGATGATTCTACTTTTTCAAATGTTGTATCATGCACATACAACCTTGTGATAAGAAAGAGTTAATTCAATTCATCATAAGTTTTTCAATTACCGTATTCCTCAACGTTTGTCTTTCCTCAAGAGTCCAATCAGTTGTCATGTCTAGAACAGTTTGAAGTGACATCTCATCATACAACAATCCAACCTGACATTTGAAAGGAAGATGAACATCACTTATAATGTTATAAGAGTACAGCAAATATCGCAAAGAAAAAACCCAAAACACATCTAAACTATGATATTCTTCATATTTGATTCTTTTTTGGATAATCTTTTTCATTAACTATTATTAAAAAATAAATACATAAACCAGTAAGTGACAAGTTAATCTGACCAGTCTCTACAAATTTCACATAAAGTAAAAATAAAATCAACCATCGAACAAGGAAACTACCCAAAATGCTGGCAAAGCACATAACCTCCTCCAAGGGCCTCCATCAGCACCCCTCATCTCCAAGTATCTCTTCAGCCTCACCTGAATGAAAAAAATACAACAATGTTAGAGAAGCCATAGCAACTCCAAAATCATCTATCTTTAGCAAATTGATGGAGAAGCATACCTCGGGAAATATTGTTGTCAAATGATTCTCCCAATCATTAAGGGTTGGGAACTCGCCTGGAAGGCAAGGAAGTTTTCCAGCCATAAAGTCCTGCGCAAGTATACGAGGATAATCAATTTTCTTAGAACGCCAATAGCTTCATCTCAAGAATACAAAATCAGATTCCTGAAATGAAAATGCAACACAGAAAAAGGTTTTCAAACGGATTAAAGAAAGTCTTAAATTACAAGACTAGTAAGGTTAGATGGAAACCCGGAATGACAGTCCAGTACAGTCAATATACTTCTTTTCACGGTAAACGAAATACATTGGAACATCAAGAGCATAATCCACATACTGTTCAAACCTGCATAAGAATAACCAGCATGATCAATGTCAAGAAATGAAAAGGAATCTGCAAATAGAAAAAGTTGAACATACCCGAACGAATCATCAAATACAAAAGGAAGCATGCCAGTGCGGTTTTTATCCGTATCAGTCCAGATTTGGCTGTTTAATCAATGAAGAGCACTTATATAAACATCAGAGAACAAATAATAGTGCTAGGCACAATTAGAGGCAATATGCAGACACCTTCTCATGCTCAGATAGCCATTTGGCTTCCCTTCGGTGAAAGGTGAATTTGCAAATATAGCTGTTGCTATCTGTCAATTTTCAATCATTAGATATTTGATGTGGCAGAGATGTTCAATCAAAGAAGAATGTGCAAAATTGTTTCTTTCTCACAGGCTGTAGAGCAAGACCAGCACGAAATTTCCTTATCATGTCAGCTTCAGAACTGAAATCCAGATTAACCTACAGAAAGTAAATTTTTTGACAATGAGAAGTTGCCGGTACAAATGTGGAAAGCAAAATGGTTGTTCACTTAATAGAGAAAAGGAATATTGAGAAATTAATTAGCCCATAAACAATATTTTGCTTTAGAAGGGCATAGAAAAATGCCATTCCTCTAACCTGAACAGTGCATGTCCTAAACATCATATCAAGTCCAAGTGTACCAACTTTAGGCATGTAATTCCTCATTATATCATATCTTCCCTGAAACAGAATACAAGTCAATGCAGAGATAAACTTTTAACAAATAAAGACTAGGATAAACATGGATGGATCCAGCCCACTGACTGAAAGCTAGACTAATTGAAGGGTATGTGCTATTGTATGACCACTCTAAACAAGTCCACAACAACTGCCCCCCACTGACCCAAATTAAATTTATCCACGTCTATTGAGTATGCATTTGCTCTTAATCAAATCCATGACATCAACCCAAGCCCAAGGTACAGAAAATATTTCAATAGTTTTCCATAATGTAATAATACACATTATGACATTTCTAAAAAAGAGTTTTCCTTATAGCCTCTAGATACTGAATGGTGTAAACAGGAAACATTAAATAGTATTGATAACGAAAGGATTCTACATAAGTCTCGCAAAAATCAATTCTAAGTTATATTGATTTGACTTTCTACTTTCTACTTTTAAGTTAATAATTCAATAGTTACCACACAGACTCAAATTAATGGATCAACCCCTCAATATAAATGGAAGACCTAATATTACTGGCTAACAAAAATATAATAATTATCAAATTTTGTACAAAATGCTGTAGATGGAAATCTATATGAAATTCAGATCATTGAAACAGTTTGAGTGATCTTTAGAACCCTTTTAGCCTCAGTGTAAATTATTTGATCAGTCTATAAGTTTCAAATTTAGAAAGCTTTGGATTTTGAAAACAGCCGCCTTGTGGACGCCAAAAGAATGAGCTAAATATGACGCTTATTAACTCTCAGCCATTGTACAACAGAACAAGTGACAGGCAAGGGATCTGAACGCATACAATAACCAAACAAGGAAGCACATAAATCATGGGATGATCCAGATATGTCACAAATGCATATCACAAGTGATACTTTCTGTAAGGCTCTTCATCCCTTCTTCATCCCAAGAACACATCACCTCTTCTGTGAAGTGAAAATGAATCAGGAATTTCTAAGTCTAACTCCTGTGGCTGTAGCTTGCATGTGTAGAACCCTGGTTCGCAAGCTTTATGGAAGCATCAAGATAACTGACCATGGGCTTTTACCAGCAGAAGCATCAATAGTTCATGCAATCTTAACTATTGCATCTCTCTAAAGAAACAATGATTAACATTCATATAGTAGATTATGTTGCTGAAACGGGAAACTAATTAGTACCTTGGGCATAACTGGGATGTCTTTAAGCCTCCACTTGGGTTGGAAACCAATTCCTAGAAATCCAATCCCCATCTCCTCTGCAACAGCTTTCACCTGGTGAAAAAGACAAGATGTCATGAGAAAAAGTAGTAATTGAAAGAAGATCAAACCAAGGATAATTCATAAAAGGGGGTGGTTGGAAAAATAAGATAATATTGGAATGATCATGTTTCGGTTCACATATGTTATGATTTATGATGGCAGCATACTGATCTATTAATAAAATCATGATAATAGCCTTCATCATGACAAATTCTACTATGTGAAAATAGTCTCTGTACATATGATTGCCCTAAGAGGAGCTGGCTATGCTGAGTGGAGAAGCAGAAACTACTGGTAGCAGAAAAGAGTGATTTTTTTTCTATTTTTGAAGCTATTGCCAATGAAGGAAGAAAAATGTATTCCAGAGAGATGCTAGTGCAAATAATGCCAAACCCACTATGGAAGGACTAGAAGTTAGCCACAAAGCCATAATACTAAATTTCTTGGCAGTGGCAATTTTCCAAATAAATATTCATTTAATTTTGTATAAATTCCAGAATGCAGTATTAGGTTATCACTGAACAAAGAAAACAACTATGCCAAAGGCATTAAAGTTGATCATATTTGAACATTATACATGAACCACAAGGATTATACAGAACACATAGATGAAAAAGAGGCATAACAAGCTTTTCAAGCATGTGTGAAGCAGATTTCCTACCTGATAAAGGTGAGAATTGACCTCTGCACATGTTTGATGTAAAGTTTCAAGAGGTGCACCACTCAGCTCAAACTGACCACCAGGCTCTAGTGATATGCTTTGCTTTCCCTGGCCCATATCAACATAAAGATTTTAGAATAAATGTTATTCTCTAGTTAGAGGAATAAATAAACTAAAAGAGCCAATAGTTGAAAAAGTCACTGTAATCCAAAAGGCACAACTGTAATAACCATTGAAAAAAGTATATCATAAGAGCAATGTCAAAATGGAAATAAGTATAAACACATGCACACTTGCAAGTAAAAGGATGCTATTTCTGAAGAAACGAAGATAAGCATGAAAAACTATTTACCTGCTTAAGTCCTATAATTTTATCACCTTCCATTATTTTACCCCAATCAAATCTCTCAGAAATACCGTTAAGCAACTCTGCTATTTGTTCATACTTCATGGGATGTAAAGTTCCAAATTCAAAACCAAACTTCTCATGTTCTGTACCTATTCTGCAAAATATCACTCACTGAAGTCAATCAAACAACTAGGTTTGCAGAAATCCAGAATCAAGCACAAAAGGCTAACTTTAACAAATTAACTGATCAATTGAAACAAAATTTCAAGAGCAAGATTGCCAAAATCATGAAAAAAGAAACCCTTGTAGAAGGCAATATGGTTATGCAAACAACAATTTCACAAAAACAACCAGGCCTATAATATGTCATGGGAGTATGATTTCTTCCAACAGCATATATTTGTCAAAAGATACAACAACCAAAATTGATACACAAATACTTTCAGTCAGTACATAAATAACAGATCAGAAATCTTATGGAGAGAGAAACTGCCGCAACATTTTGTATCAAAGCCCCATTCAATACACAAAAGCAGATAGCATAAAAAAAAAACTATCCCCCTGTTATGCATTGTCATGACATGTGGAATTGATGAATCGATAAATGACCAATGTAGCAATAAAACTAACACACTATTCTCCAAGTGTATGCTAAATTGCGCTGAAAATATTAACCCAATCAATCTACAGTGAGGAAATGGAAATCATACCTCCACTTTTCTTTAGCCTTGCACCCGGAGGCAAGATATTTTACTAGATCTTCTTTTGTTAGTGGTTCTGTAGCAATTACAGCTTCCTCAGGAGGACTGGCAGCAACTATCACTTGATGACCTCTCCTGATTCCAGGCAATGATCTTTCTAGGCCCAGAATATGAGGTGTTTTTGAAGAATTGCATGATAAAGACATGAATCTAACACGTGGCTCCTTCAATTTAACCACGTCTATAGCATTAAATGTGCCGACGGATAAGTTTTGTCTGATTTTACCATGTGTAATCTCCATGGAAACACAATGTGCTGGATCTGCCTGTGAAATGATCGCCATGCCTAAAACAAAGCACAAAGCAACATTTGGCAACCATCTAACAGAGACAACCATTTGATCTTAAACTTAAAAGCCAAACTCCAACATCCATCCTCTTTCCATCGCATCCAATACAAACCGACTCATTTACTTTATAATATAAGAATATTGAAGTATACTTCATATAAAACCATCAAGGCATCAAATTTATTGATACTCTGAAAATGAAGCAAAATAATGCGACTCATACAAGCATAAACAACCCCATACTAGACCGATTTCATGAAATTGTGTGCTTGAGAACTGATTTTGCACATAAGATAAACCATCTTTCAACTACACATTGGTTGTCCAAAAAGCACGTCATTGATTGCTTTTCACTACCTTATCACCTACTATCAATCGCCCCCACTCAAAAACAGAAGAATTTAAAGGGGAAAAAAAAAGGTTCCAGAGAGTACTAAACATGAAACTCAAAAACCGAATACACATTAACACACAAACATCAAATAAATGAATGAAATCAAAACCAACTAGCAACATAAGTTAACAGCATAGATAAGAGTAGACACTTACGGAAGCAAAAATTGTTCTTTCTACTCTAGGGTTTAATCGGGGCAGTTTGAGTATGGAATTCTCTCTTCAACTTTCGATATGCGACATAGAAAAGAAGCGAACAACAGGAATGGGAATAGGAATAGGAACAACAGGAATGTTGGGCGTTGAATGTTGAAGTGGTGGTAACCGTGGGTGATTCTTAAATACTGAGCCCCGACGCTCTCTTTTGTGGTCCACTCTTTGCGTCGGCTTACACGTCAGTTTCCAGATTCCGACCCTACTTCAGCAGTCACCAACTTCCTTTTCTCTTTTAACGCTACTTTTCTATTATTTAATCTTTTGTCGTTTGAATTTTAGTAATTGTTAAAGATCTTTGATGCCCGTAATGATAGGTTTATAAATATTTATTACATAGTTAAATTTAATCGCACTGTTGAATTTGAAAAAACCTCAAAAACCCCTAAAGTTTATGTAATTTTTTTTTTGTTTGACTAGATAGGATTTTACTTTACTGATAAAATATGAATTTTGTTGGAGTAAGATTTTTGTCTTCTTCTATGAGAACTTATTTAAAACAATAATGAAAACTGATAAGCACCAAACTTTGGGACAATAAAAAACAAACATGACAATAATAACACCATAGTCAATTTTCTCCTAGTTTGAAGATCCTTATAATTGAAATTTTTACTTCCCTTTTATGTACGTTATTCTTCCAAGATTAAGTAATTTGAATAAAGAAATTTTTATTTATTTATTCAATTATTAATTTATTAAATAACTGAGATTATTTATTAAAGAAAATTTATTTATCAATATTTATTAAATTTAAGTCTTGAATCAACCATGTCAACTATCATATTAAATAGGTTAAGAAATTAAGTACTAAAACAAAATATATCTCAAAGGTAATTTCTTGATTGGAATAATCACTATAAATTTATAATTTTGTAATTTTATGCATTTATTTAGAAACATTAGAAAATTGAAATAAATTTAAATTTTATTTACATATTTCTTCAATTCCCTTCACTATAGAAAAGTAATATATAAATGTAGTATTAAAAACTATAGCATATGTTAAGTTTAAAAATCTTAAATAATACGTAATGAAATTTTGTAAACACACTAAAAATTAAATTAATTTTACAATTGAAGAAGTTGTTATAAGTGTAATAATGATTAAGGATTTAAAAATTTTCTTTAAATTATGACCTGAAATTACTTAATTTCAAAGATTATGTAAGGCTTGAACAAAATTATGGGTTTCAAACTATTCCGGCCTAAGTCTATGTTTGGTTGAGCTTATACTAATAGAATTTTTATCAGTAGAGCTTTTTTTGTAAATCTTTTATGAGAAGAACTTTTTTAATAAGCCAGTTGATTGTTTGGTTGTTATTAAAAAAGAACTTTTTTAAAAAACTTCATATAGTAGACTGTTTCACAACATAAAAATAAAAAGTTTTTTTAATTTTAACTATATTTTATTTTGTAATAAAAATTATTTATGTATATAAATATTATTTAAAGTATATTAAACAA
>JANIJH010000224.1:56548677-56572462 GCA_024520975.1 Erythroxylum areolatum | reverse complement strand
AGATAGTTTAGTTTCATACTTGTCAATAGTATAGGATTTCATTTTCTTTCCTTAGCATAAAATTTTGAAAACACAAAAATAGGATACTTAACTTTTTGCACTTTTCATATTTAGCATTTTTACACCTGCATAGTTTTGAACATTTCTGTATTGCTTTTTGATACATACACATTTTACTTGCATACTTTACTCTCACACATACTTTCATACACCCACACACTTGCATCCATCACATCTCACCTTTTTATTTAACTTTGTGTGCTTGCAAGTAATTTTTGTTACTTTTTTTATTGATTTTATTTTCATTTGAATTGTTTTCATGCATGCCCAGTAGAGTTAAACGTCTACCTTTCTACCCTAAAATTGAGAAACGTTTGAGAAAGATTAGAAAGGAGAGGAGAGAAAAAGGGAGAAGTCAGTTAGTTGTCGGAGAAGAGTCTAGTCGGCCAAGTAGTGAGAGTGTGTTGATAGAAAGAGTGATCATGGCTGAGAACCCAACTTTTCTGCAAAACCCTAACTTTCATGCTAACCAGCCTAGGACTGGTGATAATGGAGGTAATAGGGAACACGAGCGAGTTGGAGAAAATAATGGGAATCAAAGAAGGAGAACCATTAGGGAAGCAACCATCTCTGATGTTAATTATGATCCATTTACTGCTGTTTGTCCTAATTTTGACGTGAATTTTTGTAACATCCCGTTACCTGCGGAAAGGTTATAATAGTGAATGTGAGTGATCAGTGAGAGCTTAGAAATGTATTTTTTGTGCTTATGCATAATATGTCATATACATACTCATTAATAGTGAAATTGTTGCACATGAAAAATTGTACATGCACACATGAATAATTCCAGATATAATTAAACAGAGTTGTGATTATTGGGAAAATTGTGAAATTGGAATTTAATTATATTGGAAATTTTATTGATTAGTGGTAGTATATATTTGTGAATTTTGGTGAATTTAGCATTTATTTTAGAATTTATAGAGTATTAGGGAAAATAGGAAAAAGAATTAAAAAAAAGATTTGGAGATAGTTGATTTGCAAGATGAAATTTAATGGAGTTAGTTTGAAAAGAAACTTAGTTAGAGTTAGACCTTAGGAAAAGTGACAAGTGTAAGTTGCTTTTATTAATTGTCAGAAGTAAGTTGAGTTATTCGAGAGTAAAAAGGGGGTTTTGTTCTTTTTCCTAAGTTCTTTCCTTGTTATCTTCTTCCCCGAATTTCTTCTCATACACAGAGTTTTCTATCAAACTCCTTCTGAGAGTTTAGTTTGATTTTCATATCCCTCACCACTTCCTCTACTGCTAAGTGTTTCTTCTATCTTAAGAAAAACCAGAAGTTGGTCAGTGTTCTCAGTGGTTTACGTAAGATTGTATGGAGTTAGGGTTTGAAGATAGTTGAAGCTTTTGGAGTCTCCAACAAGTAAGTAGTGAATAAAATTGTTAGATTTGTGGATTTTTGAAATAAAGTTGATGAAATTATTGTCAATGCATGATCATGGCATTTACGTATATTTATATTCTTAAACACTGTGTTAAGGGGATGAAAATTGGGGATATGGTGTTATTTGGTTTTGATGGATTTTTAGTGATTAGCTGTTGTGGAAATAGTTCTTGGAGTTGAAATAGCAATGAAATGATGTATAAGAATATTGTAGAGAGTTAGATATGGAAAGGTGATATGCTCTGTTTCTTCATTGAGCATGTATGATTATATAGGTGTTTATACGAGAGATGATGAAGACTTAGAGATGTTCCAGGAAAAAGGTTTTTGAGTTAAGGAGTATAGATAGTATCATCTTAGGTTGACTTCTACTTCGTCTTAAGTTGACCATCTGTATCATCTTAGGTTGACTTCTGGTTCGTCTTAAGTTAACCATCTATATCGTCTTAGGTTGACTTCTACTTCGTCTTAAGTTGACCATTTGTATCATCTATAGAGACGTATTGTTTGTGATGATGTCATATCGCCTTAAGAGTTATATGGTCTTAAGTTGACTTTGCATCATCTTAAGTTGACCACATTCGTCTACTCCGCATTCGTCTGCTTTTCTGCATTTTTACATTCGTCTGCTTTCTGCATTCGTCTGCTTTTCACATTCGTCTGCTCCACATTCGTCTGATTTCTACATTTGTCTGTTTTCCACATTCATCTGCTTTCCGCATTCGTCTTCTTTCTGTTTCGTCTGCTTTTTGGCTTCGTCTACTATCTACTTCATCTTATATGGACAGAACCTTGTTTGATTCTTTCAGCCATAATTTTGTCGTCCGACCTTCAAATGACCCGACTTTTGAAGCATTGGATTCATAACACATTTCTCTATCTCTATGCATAGAAATTACAGGTTTTGGCTTTGACTCGAAAAAGGTTGATCTAATCAAAGTAAGGGTATTAGTTGGAAGAGCATGAACAGGATATTTTACTAAATATGTTCCTCTATTTTGATGATATCTTGATCTATATTATTCTAAATGAGATGATTTTTAATTTGGAGTAAACTAGAGATATAGGCCTACAAATTTTCTCAAGAAATAGAATTGTGAATTTAATGATTTTAGTGAGGCATAAACCTAAGTATTAATTAACTTAGATGAGTTTTGATTATGAGAATAATTTTGTGATGAGATTGGAGGTAAAATACCTGGGATTATCATAAACATGCGTTGTACACGTTTCATTTAATACATGTGCATTATTAAACGCTTATGATTGTACAAATTGTGATATTGTGTATATTAATTGATTTAGAGGAGCAACTGGAACGTTAACTCTCAGATGTTGTCGGAAATTCCAGGCATTAGCTTTGGGAGCAACCTGTGCGTAACTTAGACGGTTTCTCTCAATTATTGTTTGCTTAAATTATGCTTGAATGATGAATGAATGTGAAATGAATGAGTTTGATTGTTGATTCCGGACAAGAGGTCTGATGACTGTGAAATGTGAAATGTATATTGAAGTGCTTTATAATGTGATTGACTGTAGCACACGCATTTCATACATGAATGCACAATCAGATAATGGCAGTTGCGACCAGAGTAGCTACTGATTAGAGCTTAAAACTCTACGAGTGAAAAGAGCCTCGAGCTCAAATAGTGATTAAGAGCCTATGGCTCACTATGTATAATGAGCCCTGTATCCTCATTAGATAACGGACAGTTAGCAATGAGCCCGGTATCCAAAATAGACACGGGACAGTTCAGGCACTCGGTCGCAACAATGTAATAATTGGAAAGTGTCTCATAAGCATTTCATATGCATTTTTATCAAGTATGTTTGATTGATTAAAAGGCCGAATTTGCTTATGCCTAAGTGAAATTGTGATATTAGGTAAAGAGCAATATGTGTTTATATGCTATGTGAAATAATGTGTTGCATGAATTGAGAGAACTATTGATGATGGTTACCTCAGTGAGTTCGCAAAACTCACCAAAATTGCAACGTTGTCTTTTTAGGACCGAAAAATGATTCTAGCTATTGAGAGGCTCTACCAGCAATGTAGATTGTGATTTGGCAAGAGAAGTTATGGCTCAAGGGTCGGTTAGCTGGGATTTTTGGACGGCTTAGATAGATTGTATATATATAGATTTTCCTCTTTCATGTAGTATTTTTGTATTAGGCGATAACGATGTACATGTAGTAAGTGTTGAAAGATACAATGTAGACTTTCAAATTTTATGCAATGAAATGAGGAAAAAGTTGGTTTTAAATTATTATGATTTTCTATTGATGCTTTATAAGTGAATTATGATACGATGCAATATGAAGGTAGTGATAGAACGTAACTCGCCCTTATCATAGGTTATGTATTGGAATGACCTCCGGGTGTCCCGATGTGTATCCTGCGATAAGGGGGCGCTACTTTTTCACTTCTCCTAATGGTAATAATGTTTCATTCTCAATTTTTTCTTTATGCCTATAACTCTATTGTCTCATGTTATGATCTTGCAAACAAATAACCCAGTTAAGTATTTAATGGTGACGAGAGGACTAGATATGTAGATCTCTTATTTCCTTGTCTTTTTTTCTTTGGTGATAGAAATGTTAATCCATATATTAAAAAGTCCATCTTTATCATTTGTTAATTTAAATTTCATTGTAAATGTTCTAATTTTAAGCTTTTTAGATTATTTTTTTTTTTGCAAATGATGTCCTATTAAGGTGTTTATTGATAAAATAAATCATTTTAAGGATTTATCAAGGCTAATCATTAACTTTTCCAAGTTCCAAATCTTTTTCTCTACTAAAACAAGGAATCTTTCAACTCTTTTTATTTACAATAAAGAGTTTCAATAAGGGTAATCTACTTATAAAGCATCTAATTATCCCTCTCATTACCACGTGACTTATGAATAGTGATTGTTTTTTAATGGCCTAAGTGAGATTCTAACTCATAGTTTTGATGATAACAAAATATATTGCTATTAATGAATTTTCTTTTGGTGATATTAACAAATTTATTACAACTAAAATTAGGAAATATATGAAAGATTCAATGGAAGAGTAGAGTGAGGAAAGAAGTCAATTGAAAAAATTAAGCAATTGAAAGATAAAGAAAATAAGCAAAGTGGATCACATATGCAACTCAAGAAAGCTTCAAGGCAATTCTATGAAAAAAAGAAGAAGGAATCAAGTACATTAAGATTTAAAAATCATTATAATCCTTCTTGTAACTTTATCTTGGTTATTTTAATGAATTAAGGGCTCAATAATTGTATGATCATTTGCATATAGTCATAGCACATAAATCCTTTAATAATGAAGAAGAATTTTGGTTTGATCTTTGAAGAAAGCCTATAGATATTCAAACAAACTTCAGGTAGCTTTTGAAATGATTTTGAATCAATTTATTATCAAGAAGGTGTGTTTTCATCTTTGAAAAGGACTTGGGAATTTTAGTTTAACTTAGTTCTTATAAAGGTTTAGACTAACATAAGGGTTTAGATCAGTTAATCGGAGAAATTAAAAAGTTCAAAATACGTTATGTCTATTATGTTAGGACATAGACTAGCCGACCCTGCTATTGAACAAAACAAGGATACATGAACGTGCCCAAAAACTTATCATTTGTGTATCTAATGACCATTTATATTGATTTTAAGTATAAATTTTTAAAAGAACCTTTAGCATACTAAAGAGTCTTTCATAACCTTAAGAATCTAAGAAGCACATATGCAAATTACATATCATATATATACCATTAGTTAATTGATGCAAAAAAAGAAAAGGAACTTTTGAGTTGTATAGTTGTGAAATTGTGGCAATTAGAAATTTTGCTTAACTTACCCTTTGTGAGAGTTTTTTGTTGACCTTGAATAAGAATTATAAAGGGTTACTCTTTACTAATGACAAAGCAAGAAGTTCCAAAGGGTTTCACTTCACCCTCAAGGTAAAAGAAGTTATATGGAGGTGTCATTCACACATTAAAGGAAGAAAATGGTGAATTCTTAAGTAAGACTTAGAAAGAAGGTGTAGGCTAAAGATTGTTTAGTGAACTATGATAATCTGATTTTATTTCTCTTTTCTTACTTCTTCGTTATTTCTAATATTGAATTTTTATGAAATTATTTTTATTTGAATTTTCCATAATCATTCATTAAAGTAAAGAATGTAATTCATTAGTTATCAAATAGGCTAAAAAAAACACACATATAATTCACCCTTCTCTTGTATGCTATTCAGGGACCAACAATTAATATCATAGTAAGTCTCATTTACGGCATATAAATTTTTACCAAAATTCGAGTAAAGATTATTATAGTACAACTTTCATCTCTTCTTAGTCAAGAAGGTAAAAATATTAATATTATTTCATTTTTCAACCAAAATGATTATTTGCTTTTGGAGAATCGGAATGAAAGTCTTTCTAAGGATTGAAGATTTTGATTTATAAGAGATTGCAAAGATGAGGGGGTAGCATAGAAATGACAATGAACTCGTTATATTTAATGTTAAGGCAATACATATTTTTATTTTCACATTAGATAGATATGTGTTTTCTAATGTTTCAAGGTGTAAAAAAGATCATGATATTTAGCACAAACTTAATCTTACATATGTAATAGCTTAGATCACTTGTCCACAAATATTGTCTGCTTTGGGTTGCACATCAGGCCAAGATCTTCATGATTTTGCTCTTCCCACACCTGAAAAAATGCATATGAGGGGGAAAGGTATCCATACCCTTATAAGAGATACTTCATTCTCCTCTTCAACCGATGTGGGATCCCATAATCCACTCTCCTTTAAGGCCCAGTGTCCTTGCTGGCACAACGGATTTGGAATCAGCTCTGATACTATTTGTAACAGCTCAGACCATCCACTCATAGATATTTTCCGCTTTAAGTTGCCCCTCGGGCCAAGACCTCATAGTTTTGCTCTTCCTACACCTGAAAAAACACATCTGAGGGGGATAGGTATCCATACCTTTATAAGGTGTACTTTATTCTCCTCTCCAACTGATATGGGATCTCACAATATATGATATTGATTGTCATAATGATATTAGCTTCATGAGAATCTAGATGACAATTAAGAATAGAGTTAAAAGAATGAGAAGGAGAACCTAAAGAAAAAGAGAGCATTATAGGCCACTTGGGATCATACAACTAATTCTGAAAGTGGAGAATTGAATAATAAGGTGGCTCCTATGCATTTTATGGCCAACAATATTGAAGTATCCTTTTAATCTAATTATTATGATGATAATAATGATTTTAATGTTGAGCTTTCACATGATGAGGTAGTTGAATATTTAAAGGCTACAAGTATGAAAGGAAAAAAAAAAGAACCCTATTATAAATATAAAGAGATCGAACAATTCTTAGAAATATGTAAGATTAAGAATAAAAAATTAAAATGTAAAACATAAGATATGATATATTCTAAGTGTGTGATTGTTTCTAGTAGCAAATAGTACAATTTATTTTCCGAGAACAAGACATTGACAAAGAAGATTTATTCTCGTAAAAATTTCCGGTCTAGACTCATTATTGGTAGTTAAAAATTGAATAATATGATTAGAGTCCAAAATACTCTAATGATAGGAATGAAATTTCAATTATAGATTTGCACTAACTAATGTCAAAACTATTTTTTGTTAGAGAGGAGCATTTACTCGGTGAGTTAACACTAAATTATCACATGACCATATTTTGTCCTCAAAATATATACAAAATCATATAGCCATGTATCATCTTCTAAATTTTAAGCAAAAGAAATTTTATACACTCATTTATAGTTCATACTTGAAAACTGGAGGTCCTAGTAAAGAAAAAGAACAGACACAATTTTTATATAAAACCAACATTCAACAATTTTCTCATTATAATAACCTTCATATTATTAAAAGGACATAAAACATGCTCACAATCATCAGCACTGTAATATTTAATTTGACAACATTTATAGGGCATATTTGAGCATGTGATACTCTTAACTCATTGATTCAATCTGACTTGCAGACCACCAATTAATTGGGAACAGAGATTTTATTGTATTGTGTAAGCGAATGGAGGTTGGACTAAGCCATGCCTGGATTCGGACGTTCACTTTCCATGGCGTAAAAAGTCACAGCAGCTGAGTTTAATTAATTGGAAAATTTAAACTGACTCTTTAATATGAATTTAAGCATGACTCCGTAGTTGAATAAGTCCAACGTGATGGGAATGCTAAATTCATCTAGAAAGATACGTAGACAAGATTCATCAACTAAGTCAAAAGTGATGGGCGTGCTAAATTCATCTAGAAAGCTATGAAGTCTAGATTCATCAACTAAGCCAAGAGTGATGCGCACGCTAAATTGATCCAGAAAGATTTGTAGTCTAGATTCATACATGATGTCTAGATTCATTCTCCACCTTTTGAAGGATCCCAAACATGAGAAATTCCCTGCTTGTAGTCTTGTATAGGTTATCGTTACAACAGGTTGTCTGTTGACGTTTTCGATGAGCAGTAAAGAACTAACCTATCAAAACTTCGACTGCTTGAGAAGCAGAGTCCAATAACAAAGCTCTAAAACATCCTAAACAACCTTTGTTGGTTACGGATTTTGAGCACATAACAAAGGAGGTTGCATCACCATCTTTAGGCTCTACAATGGAGGAGGTTCTTGCGAGGAACGCCCACGTCTGTATCTTTGAGAAACTTGAGCAGTCTGATAGTTTGATCAGATTGCCTGATGCTCAACGACAAAGCATTAAATAATTTACAGAATAAGTATAAGAAGAGAAGCACTACTAAACAAAGCATTGAAAGACATAATTATACATTGTACAGATTATACATACATGAAACATAAGGTAGTCCAATATAGACTGCCTTTTCTTTTCTAATTTCTTTTCCCCTTTTTGTTTCTTTCCCTATTCTCCACTATTTCCCTTCATGTATAACAAGGGATCAAGCGGCTGCAATGATGCTAATGATATTACACGACTATCTTCATTTACGAAATGGATAAAAGCATGAACAAACTGTACAACTTGTGAGAGTTACCAGAAAATATCATCAACCCCCACCGAGGTAGATCGATCACTATCCTCCTCTGGCTCCAGCTCCGGCTCCAGCTCTGACCCGAACTCTGGTGATTCAATATCAGCAAGATTCTTCAGATCAACAATTGAAAGCTCATCTAGATGCCTCACCACTAAGTCAGCAGCACTAAGCTCATAAACAGGATGCTTACTAGCAACAGCCACGCACTTCATTCTAACATCATGGGCAGCCTCCACTGTCTGATTGGAGTTGCCAAACACTATACACCGTTCTGGTATAAATTGTAGAAGCTCTGCAGCATAAATAAACATCTCAGGATCAGGTTTCCCGCGGTGAACATCTTCTGCAGCTACAATAGCGTTGAAGTAGCCTTCAATCCCTATGGTTCCAATTGCACTCTCAAGAGTCTTTCGTGGGCGTGTGGAAACTAATGCCATCGGTATTTTGTAATGCATTAAAACATTTACAAATTCTTTAGAACCAGTTCGTAGTCTATATATCCCACCTTGCAATGCCTGGTAAATTTCTTCTTTCCTAGCAGCCATTCTTCTTAGCTCTGCTGGGTCTCTTGACCAACACAAAACTTCAGAAATTGCTTGCTCATTCTTCATACCTTCGATACGTCTCAAAACAAAAGCAGGAGGAGGAGACTTTCCTTCTTCTTGAGAAAGGGCTAGCCAGGCTTGCCTCACAAGATCAGGATTATCCTCAACTATGACACCTTCCCACTCAAAGATGGCACCTAACCATCCACATCCCATCCTTTCTTGTCGAAGCAAGGGATTATGCAGAGAGGGATTATCAGCTCTGTTCTCCGGTGGCCACAAACCTGGTTTCTCACTAACACTGGTGTCAACCTGGTACCATGCGCTTGGAATTCTATCTTGCTCTTTGTATGAATAAGCCTCCTTAGTAAGTTCCATTGCCAGAGCCTTAATCGGGATGTTTACTGACCTATCAGCTTTGAGTTTAGGAAATGAAAAAAGCCTGGAGACAAGTCTTCTACCCATAAACACAGTTCTAGGAAACTGGCAGTTGTGCATAATTCTTTTCCTATAGGAACCATTCTTAACAGAAAGTCCCTTCTGAAGGGGTCTATGCCCAATAAGAGAAGTTGCCGCAATCGAATCAGCCATGGTCAATGACAAGTTTGAGCAAATAACAGCTCTAGTTAGAAACAACTTCCTAAAAACCGATACCCTTTCTGACTTTTATGGATTCCAACACAACCTTCCCTAATTCAACCTCAATCAACCCCAATCCACTCAAGACACCCAGACCACAAAATCCAAAAACTAAACAAAGAGAACCAACCTTTGCGACAAAGCCATACAATTCCCAAAATATTCTCTAAAATACAAAAGAGAGAAAGCAAGACAGAGGCTTCTAAACGATAAAAATACCAACTTGATTAGCAAGAAACTACAATTTCCACTCCCCAACAAGCGAAACTAAGCATCACCCATCAATCAAATCACTCTAAAGCCCCAAATAAACAACATAAACGACAATAAAAGCTATAAAAACCCAACCCCAGAAAGTCAATTGAACAGATTCCAACAGAAAAAGATCCAATTTCAATCTACAAACGAGGAAATTTTGGTTAGAAAGCCCTTTATACAGTATATCCAAAAGGCGAAGAAGAAAAGGAATATTGTTAATAAAGAACCTGGGGTGGATTTAAAAGGGTTGATTATGAAGTTAACGGCTTGAATTAAAGAGACACAAGGTAGAAGGCAGGCCAGATACTTGGGAGAAGGAGGTGTGGCATCGATTGGTGTCCTTGCGTGTTACGTTAGTTGAAGAAGAAAAAGGGCAGTTGATGTTGTTCTTTATTTTGTGTGGATTATAAAAATCGTTGGGCTTTTGGAAGGGGACTGGTGTTGGCGGTGAACGTGACCACACGTGTCGGTTTCCTCAGTTTATATAAAATATCTTCATTACTGAATAACATTAATAAAACGTGACGTGTGAACTGGAAAGTAGAATGTGGCTAACTTAATAGGATTGGATGATTAATCATAAAATGTAAAAAACGTGTTTTGTAACGGTCCAATTCAGAAAATAAAAGAGAAGAATGGCTTTAAATAAATAGTCTTTTGCTAAATAAATAATATGGTTTAAAATACATAATAATTAATATATTATGCTTTGTATATTATTTAACACATTTTAAATAATATTTATATATATAAATAATTTTAATTACAAAATATAATATAGTTAAAATTTAAAAAGAACTTTTTTTTTGTTATCAAACAGTCTATTGTATAAAGTTCTCTTTAAAAAATTATTTTTTAATTGATAGCCAAACAGTCAATTGACTTCTTAGAAAAGTTTTTCTAAAAAATACTCTACTGATATAAGTCCATTCAAATATATACTTAATCTATAAATTTAGGTATTTTGTTTTCATTTTAACCTAAAAAAAAAAGGTTTTTTTCGCTTTCGTCCTTACATTGACATGAAGTTTTTTTACCACGTGTGTTAATTTGTAATCAAACTCTTCTTAAACCTGCTCTCTATTAGTTTTTTTAATAAGCACATGATATACATGCCTACGCACATCAAATTTTATAAATACACAATAAATGTTTGGACCAGGCATTTCAAGTCTTTTAAAGTGAAATAATCGTCAGGCATAGGCCCAATTAACTTAGGAACAAATGCATGAACACATTAACTATTAATTTATTTGAATTTTTAATTTAGAATGAATACATTTCAAGCTGTAAAAACATGTTAAAAAATAAACTTTCATTTTTCTTTGTTTATAGACTAAGTTTATTCTAAGTCAACATACTCGTGAATTATATAATATTAAGTGAAATATATTTCTCAAATTTGTGAATAAAATAATTAGTTAAAATCAATTGCCTTATGAAAATCTAGGTTCCAACTTCCAAGTTTATTCCCCAAATTCAACGCCAATGTTGACCTTCAAACATCACTATCAATCAAAATTCAACTTCCACTTCTTAAAATGCAATTTTGTCTAAATTCAATATTGATGCTTAATTTTGTCTAATCTCTCTTACACTCGTTTTTAATTTTAATTTAATTTCATCAAATTAATTTTAAATACACTTATGTGCAGTTGTATTTAATTTTATTTCAATTGTGTCTTTTTGCTTTTCTATAATGTTCAATTCTCACCTTTTTGCATAAATTTCGGTTTAATTTCTTTTTTACTGCTTACAATTTTATTCTTTTAAGTCTTAATTCTTCATAATTAAATTTTAAGTATGGTTATTTATCAATTTATTGAGGGAGAGCTTTGGAATAACTGATAAAAGTTACTTTTTTGTGACTAGAAAGTCATAACTTCGAATCATCGAAATAATCTCTTTGTAAAAAATACAAGAGAAAGGTTGCGTATATCAATGACCCTCGTAAAGTAAGGAGCCTTGTATACTGAATATGTTGACATTTTTAGATTTATTATAATATTTTCTTTATAATTTGAAGAATTTGGGTAATAAAAAATATGAAAATTATTAAGGGCAACTGGATATTTTTAAATTATCTAGGGATTTCCTAATTTTTCTTACTAAAATTTATAAAGAAATTACTTACTAAAAATAGCTTGAAAAATATTTAAAACATAAGAAAATAGTTAGAATTTTATTGGTCATTAGATTAATAGGAGAGATCAAGACCTTTGGATCACCGTGTACCTTTTGGTTAGTTATATAACTTAGATAAACCCTAATTACTAGTTAACTTGGGTGACCTTTAAAAGAAAGAAGAGAGAATATGTTGGGAAACCGAGACGGAATCCAATCCCGACTGCAATAAAATAACTACAAAACTTTTTTATAAATTTATTTTTTTAAAATTAAGATCAATTTAAATCTATAAAATGCTTAATACATAAATCATTTTAAATTGTGAATCTAAATTCGTTTCTCATTTTGAAGCTTGATCATGTTCTTGTCGTATCTATCGAACCGTTTTTGAAATTGATTTGTCTCAACTACTGTAGTCATACAAATATCTAGTCTCTGACGGTATTCACATAATAGGTTGAGAGAACTTTGTAATACTTACAGAGGGGGTTTCTTAGAGAGGGTTAACTAAGAAGTGCTAGCTCCATAGAGCTTAAGTCTATTTATAATATATTTTTACTTTAATTTCAATTAAACTTTAATTAGAATTATAAATAATTCTAATTAAATACCAATTATGCTGAAATAGGATCCAATATATTATATTGATCCTTATTTATTAAATGTCTCATATTTAATTATAAAGTTTCTCAAAATTTACAATCAAATACTCTCTTCAACTTATTCTTTATAAGAGACCCATTAGGTTCTCAATTATGTTGGCAACGATTATAAATTATAATTATAATTTATAATTAGAATTAGAGTTAGAATTAGAAAAAATATCATAATTAGAATTAGAGTTAGAATTAGAAAAATTAAAACTCCTTTTAATTTATCTTTAATTCTCCAATTAAATAACTTATAATCATAAATCAAAATTGGCGTCTAGTAACGCATCATAACCACCTAAATATTTAGGAATATCAAAATAGTTTTGAATAACCTTTTCATTAATGATTTTTTCATATAATTCAATCATTTCATCATATAATGTTTCAATTAGACAGAGCATGGAATAATGCCTACTTTTTTTTGATCCAATCATATTAGTTTTCTTTCATTAGCTATTGATTCAATTAATGACATTTGTAAACTAGAAAGAGTCATTCCACTTTGGCCAAGAATTTACTGAATTAATACTAATCAAGAATAATAGAACATTCTCCCTAATTACTTTAAGGTAATGAATCCTATCTTGATCACACAACTACCTCCATATAGTTTAGGCTACATCTAATGAGTACCGATTGATTAACCCATGATTAAATAGGTAATAAGTAGCATCAAAATATAACAATCCATATACAAGATAACTTTGGTGACCTTAAGTTAAATGATTACTTATACAAGCATCACAATGAGAATCCCATAGACATACAAGTAATGTTCCAAATGGATTTCTTATATTAGGTATGTTCAGTGAACCTGTTCTCAAACAAGCACCTACATATTTATTTAAGTATCTCTATACTTTAACCTATGAGATCAACAACTTCTTTCGTAAGGAAAAACATAAATTGTGCTAGTCTTTTTGCATTATATTAATGTTCAATCTTAATATAACGATGACTAGGAACAATTTATATATTGCAAATGAAATTATAATGAGATTATAATTATGAGATTCATTTTGCATTTATGTATTTCTTCAAGTCAAAGGATCACTTATACAAGCATTATAATGAGAATCCCATAGACATACAAGTAATGTTCCAAATGGATTTTTTTATATCAGATCTATTCAGTGAACTTGTTCTCTAACAAGCACTCATATATTTGTCTAAGTATCTTCATACTTTAATCTATGAGATCGACTACTTCTTTCATAAGGAAAAACATAAATTGTGCTAGTCTTTTTACATTATATTTATGTTCAATCTTAATATAACAATGACTAGGAACAATTTAGGGATAATACATAAATGCAATATGAATCTCATAATTATAATTTCATTTACAATATATAATTATTCCATGGACTTTATCATATACATTTGAATATGTACAAGATAAAGAATGTCTTTAAATTTTTTGTCACTAAACTACAACCAATTGATTTGCAGTAGGGAATAAACTGATAGAATCTTTCTTCTTTTCTTAATCCTTTCTTTATTTCTCTGTGTCAAACCCTAATATTTTTTTCCTAGCCACCCCTCTCATTATTCTCACTTTCATCAAACCTAGTCATCATACTCACACTACTCTCATCTTCCCCTCAATTTCATCAAATCTTTAGTTACACTTGCTTTCATTTTTATCAACAATTGTTTTTTGTTCCTATTGCTTGAAGGAATTTTCTTCTTTTTTAAAATCTCATAATCGACTATCCTTTTCATCCTCATTAAAGTTTTATGTCATTTAACCAACACTCATTTTTTTAAATGAGGAGGAATCTTAACAAGGCAAGCTAAAGTATTACTAATCTTCGAAAGCCATGTAGGGAGTACCAGTATATAGCTGGGATTTCTAGATTTTTGCCATTATCTAAGCCAAAAGTTGAAATGTCGCGTTCAAAAGTAGTAATAGTGATAGTAACTGAAATACTATGCTTATTTTAGTTTAGGCCCACTTAAGAATCCAAATGAGAAGAATGAAGAAAAGGTTAATTCTTGGACTTGAGGCCTAAATTTGTTTCATTAAAATTATGTTATGCTTACAAATATTTTATTAGTTATTTTACTTAATTAATTTCTTCATCTTTTTTAGAATGAATGCTTAGGAAAAACCTAATTGATCTTTATTTGAATAAGCCTAAAATTTTTAAAATAAATTAAGCCTAAGCCTTTAAACTGAACAAACCTAATGCTTAGGTCTAAAAGGTGTGCTTCTAAGAGTGTATGACCTAAAAGGTATATGAGTGTAGAGAGAGTGAACCAAATAAATGTCTTTAAAAGTATGCTCTTTGTTTTTCTTAAAAAAAAGCGCAACTTTGTTTTTTTAAAAGCTTAATTTATTTCAAAAGTCCAAGTACTCTTTTTAAAGCTCATTGATCTCTCTTTAAAATTATTTTTTTTAATAACTAAAATCATAATCTTAGTTGATCTAATTGAACTTTTATTTTAATAAGCCTAAAACTTTTAAAATAAATTATGCCTGAGCCTTTAGATTCAATAAACCTAATGCTGAGGCCTAAAAGGTGTGCTTTTAAGAGTGCATGACCTAAAAGGTATATGAGGGTAGAGAAAGAGAACCTAACAAATGTCTTTAAAAGTATGTTCTTTGTTTTTTCTAAAAAAAGCCCAATTTTCTTTTCTTAAAAGCTTAATTTATAGTTTTAGAAGTCCAAGTACTCTTTTCAAAGCTCGTTGGTCTGTCTTTAAAATTATTTTTATAATAACTAAAATTGTAATCTTAATTGAGCTAATTGCCCTATTCATTTTAATTTTATATCTTTTTGTTCAGATTAAAGATTCAAAATAACAGTTGGGCTTGCATGCTCGTTATGAAAAATTCCTTTCTTTTTTGTTTAATTAATTTCTTTTTTAGTTAGGTTTATAAGTCTATTTAAGAATGATTTTTACTTTTTTAGTTTGAGTTTAGACTCTTAGGTCTATTATCATTAATTTTCTCATAAACTTATACCCATTAAGGTCTCTTTTTAAATATTAAACTTTTAGGCATGTTTCCTTTTTAAAAATATTCTAAAGTTCAAACATCTTTTGATCCTAAACTTAATTGTTTTGCTTTTATTTTTTGAAATTCTACTTTAGAAAAATCCATTCTAAAACATAATCTTTTGTTTTAGAGTTCTCTTACCATTTCAAATAAAAAAATCTTTGCATTATTCCCTTTTATTCCACTGTAATTTGTCTTTAATTCTCTAATTCTTTCATTACCATTTTTGTTTAAATTTGCACTTTCATACAAATCAAAATTTATCCTTTTAAATCATTTTTTTTTGCATTCAAAACCTATGACATAATCTACGTATCTTTATTATTTCATTTTTAAGCCCTAGATAAGATTATAAAGTCCTAGACTAACATCTTGATGTTTTTAAAATTTTTTTGTATTTCATTTTTAAGCATTAGATAAAACTATAAAGTCCTAAACTTACATCTTGATGTTTTCAAAAATTTTTCTAACCCTAGACATCACTCTAAGTATTTTTTAAGCCTTAAGCAACTTTTAAGCATTTAACCATACATTTTCTTTTTGTCTTTCAGCCATTTCATTTTCCTCACACCTAATTTATGTTCTTTCTTTTAAAAAATCCCCAAAATTTTGAACGTGTTTACACCTAAGTAACCATTTATGCAGTAAAATAGGGTGCCTAACACCTTTTTATTTTGTAATTAGAATTTGAACTTATTTCTCTAGTTAGGACCTTTTTAGTGCCTTTATTTATATTTCTCTTTAACTTTTCTTATAAAGGAGCTTGACAACTCCATTCAATTTGATATTTGCTCCCATCCTCTTTTGATGATGTTAAAAAATGTCAGCAGCACGCAATTTTATGAGAACTTTCTCAAACTTCAATGCTCTTAACATCTTCTTTACTAATAAACCACCAACCACTACCACCTTTAGTCTTACTTATAATTCACTTTCAATATATCTGTATAATTCCTCTATCTGTCTCTTTCAATTTATCCGTATAATTCCTCATTATATTGTAATATCCTAGTTCAATAATTGTATTGTGTAATGTGTTGTACATGTATTTTATAAAGTATGCTTTATCTATGGTATACTAGAGTAATTTAAGTGTTTAAATGTATTATCGAGGTTATAATAGAGATCATGGATGGATTAGAGATGGTTTTAGACTCGATTGAAAATTTCTTAGAAAATTTTCAAAAACTCTGAAAAGCTACAGAATCAATCCGAATGAGCTTTAAAAGCCCTGAAATGTGCTTTGGAGATTTAGGTGACACTTTTGAATGATATCCGAATGATTTCGGTGACAATTAGTGATTTCCAAATTCAATTCGAAAATTCTTGAGTAACTGAAAAAGTTACCAAATAATTTCAAAATATGATAACAAGCTTCGAAATTAGGATTGGAGTCCCTAGGAATTGAAACGAGTCAAAATGGAGGTTGTTTGAATAAAATTCAGGTAATTCAAAATTATTGGACCGAAATGCCCTTTTTGGAAATTAATAGGTATCGATGATTTTAAGCCCATTTGAAATTTTTAAAAGCATCCAATCAAAAAGTATTGACCCATATTAGAGTATTTCATGGTTAATTTGATGATAAGATGGTTGTGGAATATTTTGGGATTTAATTTGGTTACTTGGTGAATTAAATGTATAAAAGGAAAATTTGGTCTTTTGTACTCATTAAGGACAATTTGGTCTTTTTACATGATATTAGTCGATTGATGAGTAATTAGAGATGTCCATTGAGAAAAAAACATGTGTGTGATGAGTCATTAGTGATGACAAATAGGAAGGTGACGTGTAATCCATTAAATGATTATAAAAAGAAAAACTTAAGACATTTTGCTTCATTTTGTGAGAGTGGCATTAAAGAACCCAAAAACTAAAAGAAAATAAGAGAGAAGCAAGAGTGGGATTTGGTCATTGATGAGAGAAAGGAAGGAAGAGAGAGTAAAAAGAGAAAAGAGAAGTGATAAGGGACAGCTACAACTAAGCCATAGAGAAGTGATCCAAGGCATTTTTCATGTTTTTCCACCTCTAATCAAGCTTCTAACAAGATTTCATAGCTATCCAAGTGAAGAGAAAGAAGAAAATGGGTAGGTAAGCCTACTAATTTTATTGAAAAGTTGGAATTGTTAGGTTATAGGTTAGATTTGGTTTTGATGGTGTAAATTGCACCCCTTTGATGAGATATCAAGGTTTTATTGAATTGGAAGCAATTAGGAGAAGAAAACTATACGAATCTAGCGCATAGAACCTTGGTCAAACTTGGTCAAAGATGAGATTTATTGCTTGAAATGTTTTATTTTGTTATTTGATGATTTAAGATTAATGAATGACAATAGGAAGTTAGTTTAATGACGAAAGAATGAAAGAAAAAACCATGGAAATGATTAGATGAGTTTTTGGCCATGGTTGGGGTTTTAATGTATTATGATCCAAAATTCTATTTTAATGTTTTATGATGTTTGTAGCATGATTTTGATTCTAATAAAGTAAATAAATGAAAAAGAATTGATTTGGAATCGGTTTTGGTTGAAATTTGGTTTAGGGTGCATGATTTTGTAAAATTTTGTTAATGAAATTTTATGGCTTAAATATGTGTTTTAAAATGTCATGGAAGGGAATTTAGATTGGTTTTTAAGTGTTAGAAATCAAATTGAATTGAATTGGAAGAGTTTAATGTATAATATGTTAAGTTTAGCCTTAAGGACATTTTTATTATAAAATTATGGTTATGAAGTAATAACCATGTGAATGTGATTAAAGATTATCTTTAAGTTTATTTGGGGTATTGGAATTATTAAATAAAGTGTTATGTTAATATTTGGAGAAAAATTAGTATATGGAATGTATGTAGAAGGTAATGAAGTTGACATGGTTTATGGTGAATTTAATTGGAAAATGTATTAAGGAGTTATGTATTGGTATTAGGTTTTCGGATCGAAAAATGAAACCGATTGAAGGGTTTCGAAGTGGTGAAAAGGAAACTAGCAAGTTGTAAGTGTACTTAATTGTTTTACATGACTAAATTCTTTGCAAGAGAATTGATGACATGTAAGTGTATTTTAAATAGAGTTAATGTAAATGGTTTTCATTTGATTATGAAATGAATATTTATGCTGAGTTTTATGCGAATGATTTTTTACAATGATGTTTTACAAGTGAATATTGCTATCATAAGTATATGCTTTTGCAATTTAAGATTTTTAATTTGAAAGTTAAATTTTGTGTGATTGGGAGTTAAATTGAAATAATTCAATTATGAATCCTCTCATACTTAATTTAGAAAATAAGACGAGTTGTAAATGTAAGAGTTACTTTTTCCTATGGTACAACACTAGGCTTTATACATGTTATTATACCGGTATATTTATGGCGGTTAAACTATTACAGGTAAGCGATACAGAACTAGCTCTGTAAATAGTGGTTAACCAGTCACGGGTAAGTGATGTAGAACCAGCTTTATGACTTGTTATGGGTAAACGATGTAAAATTAGCTTCGTAACTACCGGTCTATAGCAGATAACCTATTGTGGATAAGAAATATAGAACCAACTCTGTAATTAGTGGTAAATCAGTCGCAGGTAAGTGATGCAGAACCAATTTCGTGACTTTAGGCCTAGTGTACTATATGGTAAACAAATTGGTGGTGGGTTATATTGAGCAAGAAAAGTAATGTAATAATAATATTGTCACTATTTATTTTTAAAATTGATTTGAGAGGTACCGTATAGTATCAATTCTAGTGGTTGGCTTATTTTCAGTATAAAAGTTTTTAGAAAATTTATTGTCACCACTGTTTATTGTTTAAGGAAGAAAAGAAAAATGGAAAATGGAAACTTGTATAATATGAGTTTAAGGTTGAAAAACATTTTGGAATAAAATATTATGTTATTACCAGATTTGATGATGCTCGAATAAATTGTTATGGCAAATGCTTTACCATGAGCTTTATGATTGTATGGGTATATTGTAGATATGTTGTTATGAAAAGTCCAATTTTTTAGTAAACTGATTACATTCACTGAGTTCGTTTAGCTTACTCTTATTTTTATTTTTTTAGACAAACCACCCCACATATACGTATAGGTGCTGCAGTAATTGGGACTCCACCATAAGATTAGTTATATCATCGAGTGCTGTGCTTGTGTCATTTTAATATGTATATTTGTGTGAAGAATGGATATTTATAAAGGCTTTTAAATGAAATGCATGAATATGTTTTAATTTTTTAAATTTTATTGCAATGATTATTGAGAATTGCTTGTTTGGGGTTGCTTGTAAGTGGACTTGAAGTACAAAATTTTTAATTGACAAATTGATGTGAATATAAAAGTGTTTTGAAATTTTTCAAGGCTTTTGAAAATTTTAAGAACGTCAAAATACAGTCATTATACTACTAAAATTTTTAATAAAATGATTTTTAAAAAATTCCCACTATTTTCCATGTTGTTAACTTTTAATATATAGTAAAAAATTTTACAATTGAACGACTTGGCTTTGCGGGAACCCTTTAGTTGAGTTAGATATCGACTGTAGGGCTATCATGGGGTCATCGGGAGGGTTCCACTCTGTTCCAGAAGGGGAACTCCAAGATGGATCCTTTCATATATTCCTTAATCAATTTCTTTTCTCTTTCTGCAATACCTTTTATCTATCTTTAATATTTGACCATACCTCTAAAGACCAATCTTTTTAACCTGATCTCTATAGTAATGGATTATAATGTTGATCACACCTCAAAGTCCAATTCTTTTAAAAATTCTATTAGCCTAGTTGTAGGGTGTGTCCACTTACTTCAATGGATTTGTGTAATTATATCCCAACCGATTATGTTCACATTAATATCCATTTTTACTCATTTACTTGCATGGTTATTAGGTATCTTGACTTTTTTATCAAGCAAGGTGAAAATTAAACTTCTTATTGATTTTATCTTCCACTCCCTTATAGTGGTTTCCACCTCATCCAAGCTAATGTCTTTAGAGATTTAGTCACATAAATCATGAATATGTCATTATATAAAACCAAAATGAAGTCATTGTTTGTTAAAGACTAAATAGGAGATAACATATGGTAATGAAAGATAAAATCCCTTTTTAGAAATGTTGTCAAATAAATTTGTTAAAGTTTAGTATTTCATGTTCCTATATATCATGTTTTTATTTCCTTATTTAAGTAATTATTCAATTTTAGATATACAATTTTGTGTTATAAGTACTTGATTATATTAATAATCGTAGTGTAAAGAGGAACTTTAAAAGCATAGGCAAATAATATTCTTATTCCACTAGTTCTAATGTAAGAATAATAAAATTGTCATAAATATAAAGGTCTAAGTTAGAGGAGTAAAGTGAGAAATTAGCTCAAATGGTTGAAGAGCTTAGGCTGAAAAAGTTAACAAAAGGTAACTCTCTAGTTGAGAAGGAGACACAATCCAACACTACAAAAGCACAAGCCCCCTTTATTACACCACCTCCTTTATTTAATCTATATGTTAGGCTTACAACATCTCCTAAATTAGTCCCTTAATTTTCATTCGTATTAATCCTTCAATTTCTGTTAGCATTATCTTACCAATACTCCTTATATTGACTTATCGATTTTCACTTGCATCTACAATTAATGTGATCATGCTATGATCCACTAATGTAGACACATAATTTTATCCTAATTATTTTATTGTATCTTGCAATTGGAATTTGAAAATTCAACAAAAATAATAATAATAATAATTTGCATAGCTTTATTTTATCAATATTTTTACTCATATTAAAAATAATTAGGCTTTTGTATTCAACTTTTGTCTTAGTTAATTTGCATTTCAATAAAGTTTGTTTTTAAATTTCATAACTATTGTTTATGCTTTGAAGAATTTTGGTTTAATTTGAGAGTATAGACAAAATTTAGGTCAAAATTTAGAAGTAGAGGAACATTTTGGTTAACATACTAAAAGAACAAAATTGCAAATTGGGTAAGGACTAGACTGCAAATCCGAAGAGAAAATACACTGATTAAAGAATAAAGGAAAGCCAAAATGACTTCCTTTATAGTATAAAACAAAACAAATCAAAGCTGAAAGGGAATAAGAGTGAAATAATAATCATTTCAATTATAAATGATGAATATGAAAATGTACACACACGATGACATTAAGAGAAATAAACTCAAAGCTACCTTTAGTCAAGGTAGTGTGTTTTTCTTTAGGCTAAGTGCAATTTGAATCTTAACATTGTCACCAAGATATAACTTGAATCCTTACATTTTAGAGGGTTGGTTTTTTTCAAAAGGGATAATCAATCCTAAAGTGCCTAATCGTTTAAGATTTTTTTAATCCAGTGCATAAGCTTTTAAAATTTTCAATTGATTGATCAACCTTTTAAAACTTTAATAGTTCTAACAAAATGTTTCTTCCATTAGTAATTCATTAATTTGGCTAACAAAGTCTTTATTATTCATGATATGTAGGTGTTCACCTAAAAAAATTTCTCTCTACTCTAGTTTAATTGTGGGCACTATTTTTCCATACAGACATCTACATGTCATAAATAGAAAGATTATGTTAACCAAATCAGCAAATTACTAATGGAAGTAACGCTTTGAACTAAACGATTAAGGTTTTAAAAGGTTGGCTAGTTAATTAAAAATTTTAAAAGCTTGTGCAGTGGATTGTAGAAATCCTAAAAGGTTGGGCACTTTAAGGATTGATTATCCCTTTCCAAAATGTTCAGAAAAAATCCTTAATGGATAAAAAAAATTAATGGAGTTAAACTTCAATTAGTTAAGTGCCAACACTAATGTGCCACTTTTATTATTTTTTAAATATGCTAGTGGGGCTCCATTTTCACATATATGCTACGTGATATAGTGGAGCCCATGTAATTTTTCTAAAAATTAAAACTATTAATAATTTGTGATTAATTTAATTATTATATTATGTTAATTTTTTAGCTAAGTTATTGAGTAAAATACCAAATATAGAAATACTAGTCAAATCCATCTTTTTCCATAAGCTTAGCACTAAAAACATCAAAGCAAATAGGATCTCAGTGAACCTTAGGAGCATTGAAGGAGGCAAAGCTATTGTATTAGAGAAGTTCTTTTAGCAAAGCAAGTTATGCTATTTGGCCTCGCTTGTTGGAACCCCACCCTGGTGTAACACGTGTCTGACGTCCCACGTGACATCTGGACACGCATCCCATGAGGGAGGAATTCCTCACCATAGAAGAAATTCAAATCAAAACTTATTTATCTTACTTCCGAACGTATCTTGATAAATTCATCCTAAACTCTCCCTATAAAATTGATCTGCTTAGGGCCCGTAATTAAATCCAATTCCTAAGCTAAATTGTAATTTCATGACTCTAGATTAATAAAAAAATAGAAAATCACTTCAATCGGATCTCTCTAAATCAAGAAATCATCAAAATACAGGAGCCTATTCAAAATTTCCGTCTAATTGACTCTCTTTGATTAATCCGCAAAATTCAACTTAATCCGAAAATTCTAAGTTTTTGCATGAGAGGGTAGAAATTTTTTTAGAAAATAGATGCTTCGAAAACCAAGTGAATCGGAGGCCAAACGAAAAGGTTACAAGCAAAAGAGTAAGAAGAGGTTTTATTTGGAAAAAGGAAAATGAAAGAAAATCAAAAACGTGCGCTCGCCCTCGCGAGGGTGACAGCGAGTCCGAAATTCTATATGTATATATGTACATATATGAATATTTTTCTTTTAAAACCAAACAATACACCTGAAATTTTGAAAATTTATAACCCTTCATACCGAATTCCAAAACTCGCAAATTTGGTATCAATAAAAAGATGAAAGGAAGCTCTACAACTTCCATGAAGGATTCATAAATTAATTTGACCTCTAAGGAAGCCAAAAGTTACTTCAAAGTTACTGCTAAAATAATTTTATCCCACACAATGCTAGAAATTTGAAAAATCAGATCTTTTAACACAATGGCCAAAAAATGTCACATTTTACCTCAATGGAAAGATAAAAAGACGATTTACAAATTTCATGAAGGAAGCAAAAATCAGTTTAGTCTCTAAAGGATGGAAAAACTCT